>KN832977.1:467231-482557 GCA_000827315.1 Piloderma croceum F 1598
TTTTGGATGTCAGCACAATTTGGTAGTACAACCGCAGCCATCTTCATCATGATGTTCTAAATGACGCCCACGCACGTCGTGTACCCCTTCCTCCAATATCAGATATGATCAAAAGCGACCTGCTTGGGACTCAGCAACAATATATCCTGCTTTACAAAATGCACAATTTGACAGCCGGAAGTTGGTTCCCACTGGATAAGGAGTCCCAAACTACGCATTTGTACTGTTATCGATACAGCAAAGACATAATACATTTCCAGTCAACAATAGAAATCCTAGAGAATAGAAGCAAATCAGACCATGATAATTGCCGATCCTTTACTCAAGATCGAACAAGAGCACTTCCGCATTACGATCACCCACATTCTCGACATTGAGTTCCTTCCCGGCCGCGGCAGAGATATAAGCTCCATCTCCCTCTCTCAGAACATGCTCCACGCCATCCCCACCAGAAACCTTGACAGCGCCTCCATTGGCCGCTTTCGGGTTGTATCCGGATGTCTGGATGACGTGGATGTATCCCTTGCTTGAACCAGCAGGGAAAGTATGCGGGAGAGTGGTGGATGGAGAAAGGATCGTCGAGTAGAGAGTCAGGGGAGATTGAACTGGTGTGGGGCCTGAGTCTTCTCGTTTCGAGGATACGCCGGGCGCGCCGGCGGGGGCGACGACGCGCACCCATTTGTCTTTCTTCTCATCGTCGGTGAAGTGACTGCGTGCCGATATCAGTATCAGACAATCAGATGAAAACGTAAGAATACTGACCGAGTGAAATATGTAGGAGTGAGTTTCGAGATGGATGGGAGACTCCAGATCTGGAGGAAATGGACTTGTTTATCGCCGTGCGCTTTCTCGCTGTGGCTGATTCCGGTCCCGGCAGACGTCAGTTGGATGTCACCGCGCTTGAGCACCTCTACATTTCCCATCGAGTCATTGCTAAATTACATAAACATTAATAATTCACCGAAAGGGAGAAAGTGATTCGGGACGTACTGCTGAAGTTCTCCGTTTACAATGTAAGAAAATATTTCAAACTCGCGGTGTGAGTGCGTTCCGAATCCTGTTTTGGGCTCTACGCGATCTTCGTTGATCACGCGAAGAGAGCCGAACTTTTCGTGGCCACTACCCTGATATCTAGGAGAAAATTAGCACAATTGGTGGGTTGACAACTTGGGATACAGCAAGCACGCACGATGCGAAGGAGAACGTGTGGAACGTCTTCAGCCAGCCATGATCGGCATTTCCTCTGTCGACAGAGAGACGAGGAACGATCTGCAAGTTGTTGGATGACATGAATCTTGCGTGCAATGATGAGAGGGGTAGCAGAGAACTGGAGATAGAGCGGAAGCTGGGCTTTGCGGATTGGAGTAGTGAATTCAGTTTTTCGAGCTGATGGAGATTTGTGCAGTTAGTGAGGGGCCTTATATACGTTTGACGGAGGAACAATCCAGTCGATTCTGGACGTGGTCTTTAGCAAGAGGCATTGATCAGCACTTTATACTTTTCGCCTTTTACGGACGACGCGTCCCATGCATTCTCACGCATGACACAAAAGGAAGCACGCCACGTGATTGATACAGTCATTTATTTGCCTTTTATGGACTTGGCTTTCGCAAAGTTTTCAGCGATCAGACCAAAGCTCGTCAGGCATCTGACATCGGGCTCGATAGCTGACACAGCGACAGAGGCTTTGCTGACTATATAGCACTTCAAATGGCAACCTTGCTTCCACCCCCAAAGCGGGTTAAAGTGTACCATGGTGTCCCGGAGCCTGAACCTGAAGCCCCCAAGCCTTCACCTAACATTGTCGTTCAGTTTGTGTCGGAGGACGACGGAAAACCACTGGCACCAGCCGTAAATTTGCCTTCCAATGTCTCAAGAGAAGGACTGGAAGCGTTAGTGAACAAACTAAGTACTCAGGTGAGCTCGCTCGCCATCAAATTGAGATCGCATGCCAATCCTTCCGACGTCAGGACGATGAACCGGTGCCGTTTTCGTTTCACGTATCGTTACCTGCGGATGCCACATCTCCTGGGGCACCTACAAGGATCGTGATTTCGAAATCCATTGAAGCAGATGTGCTGTCGCATCCGACACAGGCATTTACAGAGGAAGATGTATTCATCGTCCATTGTTCGCCACAATCAGTGTTTCGAGTAAGACCAGCGACGCGGTGTTCCTCTACACTTTCAGGTGAGTTCTATATAACGTCAACATTACTTCGGTGTTAAAGTACTATGCCCAGGACATACTTCTCCGATTCTGTGCGCCTCATTTTCTCCAACCGGGAACATGATGGCGACGGGATCTGGAGATACAAACGCCCGTTTATGGGACCTATTTACAGAGACACCTTCCCATGTGCTCTCAGGCCATAAAGGATGGGTACTTTGTGTCGAATGGGAAGCCATGGAGAGGAAGTTAGCCACGGGCGGTCACGATGGCCATGTAGGACCTGTATTCCCGTCTGTATTCCGACATAGGTTCACATGGCATATCTTTAGGTCCGATTATGGGATCCAAAGACTGGCAAGCCCATCGGGGACGCCCTCAAAGGCCACTCGAAATGGGTGACGTCGCTATCTTGGGAGCCTATTCACATGTAAGTCCCCCCACCCACCCACTTTACATGACAATAACATACATCGCTCAGCAATGCAACGGCTCCTCGTATTGCATCGTCGTCTAAAGACGGCACTGTCCGCGTGTGGTCCACTCTTACTCGCCGCGTAGAATATACTCTAGGCGGACATACAGCGAGCGTCAATGTCGTCCGATGGGGAGGAGGCGGATCAGGTGGGAAAGGCGTGCTTTATTCTGGGAGTAGCGATCGGACTGTTAGGGTTTGGGAAGCTGATGGGGTAAATACTTGATCGCACTTTGTCTTTGAATGCCGTGATTGCTGACGTTCACCAACGATTTACAGGGAAAATTACTTTACACCTTGAAAGATCATGCACATTGGGTGACGACGCTTGCGCTGAACGCGGATTTCGTACTTCGGACTGGGCCTTACGACCACACCTCCAAAAAGCCCACCTCCGATGCAGAAGGTAATTATAAGCTCCTTATCTTCCGTCATTTGATAAGACTCAGTCATTTTCTACAGCACAGAAGCTCGCCTTGGCACGCTACGACGCACTCATCTCCACCACCCCTGAACTCCTCATCTCAGGCTCAGACGACCACACCCTCTTCCTCTGGTCCCTCTTCCCTACTTCTTCCCCCACCGCCGGCAAGCAAAAACCGCTAACTCGTCTCAATGGTCACCAACGGCAAGTATCTCATGTCGTTTTTTCTCCGGATGGTCGTTGGGCCGCTAGTGCCGCGTGGGATAACAGTGTACGTATATGGAACGGAAGGACCGGTGCGTTTGTCGCTACCCTCAGAGGGCACGTCGGTGCTGTTTATCGATTGGCTTGGAGTGCGGACTCGAGGATGGTTGTTAGCGCCAGTAAAGATGGGACGCTGAAGGTGCGGATTTTGAGTTCGTTTTGTGGTTAGGACTGCGTTGACATTGAGTGCTATACGGTGCGACAGATCTGGGATTTAAAGACATATAAATTGAAGACGGATCTGCCGGGACATACCGATGAGGTTTATTGTGTGGATTTCGTGGCTGACAAAATTGTAAGCGGGGGACGAGATCGGACTGTTAAAATGTATGTATTTTTCTCCAGTGTTTCCGGTATTATTTGGGGGTATAGCATTCTCACTCTGCTGTTTCAGATGGAAGAACTGAATAGCTCTTTGGTTTTTTTGTACACACAATATGAAGATCCACTGTTCCATGTGGCTCATGCCTTTGGCTTCACAATGCTTGCTGTTGTATCTAGTGTACTGACACTTATTACCGCAAGCATGACTGCTGACCAGTATTACAGTACTGTAGGCTTTGGGATCAATTCTGATAATTTGTCTTACTTAAAAGGATCTGTTGCAAAGCACAGCAAATGCATACCTTTTTGCTGTCCTCAGCAATAACAAAGGACTGATTTTCATCATGTAAAGTAATGGGCCTCTATCAGCAAGTTATGCACTCTGATATATCTCTTTGGCCCTAAATGTACAATAACACCTAACAACCACATTTGAATCAACCTGCCACAAATTCAGCCATAACATAAATGCAGACATCCTAAAGGACATTACAAAAGTATATTAATATAGTGAAACACACAACACAAGCCACAATTCTAACCTTCTGTAATCAAGGAAGGCCATGCACAAATGAGTTTCAAAAAGTGTTAAGAAGTTGGAAAAGCAAAACACAAACCCACTAAAAAAGTGTGTGTAAGTGAGATGGTCAGCATGAAAGTATAATGACATACAGGCTAGAAAAGTATCATAGACAGACAGAAAGGACTTCAGGGAGAGACTTGGTAGTGTGCAAGCACAATCACTTACAGGCTGTGGGAAGGCAAAGGCAGAAACAGCATAAGTAAATGGATCTGCAGTTTGCAAGCACAATCACTTACAATCTGTGGGAAGGCAAAGGCAGGAACAGCATAAGCAAATGGATCTGCAGTTTGCAAGCACAATCACTTACATCCTGTGGGAGGGCAAAGGCAGAAACAGCATAAGCAAATGGATCTGCAGTATGCAAGCACAATCACTTACATCCTGTGGGAAGGCAAAGGCAGAAACAGCATAAGCAAATGGATCTGCAGTTTTCAAGCACAATCACTTACATACTGTGGGAAGGCAAAGGCAGAAACAGCATAAGCAAATGGATCTGCAGTTTGCAAGCAAGATCACTAACACCCTGTAGGAAGGCAAAGGCAGAAACAGCATAAGCAAATGGATCTACTGTTTGCAAACACAATCACTTACAAGCTGTGGGAAGGCAAAGGCAGAAACAGCATAAGCAAATGGATCTGCAGTTTGCAAAAACAATCACTTACATGCTGTGGGAAGGCAAAGGCAGAAACAGCATAAGCAAATGGATCTGCAGTTTGCAAGCACAATCACTTACAACCTGTGGGAAAGCAAAGGCAGAAACAGCATAAGCAAATGAATCTGCAGTTTGCAAGCACAATCACTTACACTCTGTGCGAAGGCAAAGGCAGAAACAGCATAAGCAGATGGATCTGCAGTTTTCAAGCACAATCACTTACATGCTGTGGGAAGGCAGAGGCAGAAACAGCATAAGCAAATGGATCTGCAGTTTGCAAGCACAATCACTTACAGGCTGTGGAAAGGTCAAGGCAGAAACAGTCTCAGTATTAGTGCTTATTAATGTATGGCCAGATACATACAAACTATTATAGAATGGAATGAGCAAAACCTTCAGATCTTCACAATTATAACATACACACCATCTGCAAATGTGTGAATCATATGTATGATACAATCAGTGAACTGTTATGCAATTATAGGGTATAGGTCCATACTGTCTGATTTTTGGTCACATCATCATTGAGCACACTATCATTCACATGTGTAAGACATACCTTCTAAAGCATGGTAAACCATCCAGTCAGGCACAATTATTTCACTTATACATAGCCACTACATACCCTCTGAAACAATGTGGACAGTGTAATCAGTGAACAGTGCTGAAGAGACAAACAAAATAACATACAATCTAACACAGGAGCACAAAACATGATCAGAAATTCTATTTACTTTATATCAGATCACATACATTCTAATAGACAGTGGAACAACTTAATCAGTTATGGCTGATCCAGATGTTGAGATGATCACTCACAGACTGGATTACAGAGTGACAAACAACTATTAGTATGAGCAATCATTACCATATAGTACATATCAACATACAAACTAAGTGTAAATTAAAGCAGAGTCTATCAGCTGTGATACACCACAAATGTGAAACTCACTTTCTAATGAATTCACAACACACTTCAAATCAACATTCACTCAATTACAAATATGATAGCACCCACATCAATGTTGCTGATCATTTGTTCAATCCCTTGCATGAGAGACTCGTTTGAAATACATTGTTCCTGGGTGCAATATGTTAGACATGGCATCATGCATTCTAACTAGACAAACCTTAATGATACTGAAAGCAGATTGCAAATCATTTTGTACTCTTTCCAAACCACCATGATCCTTCAAGGCAACCATCCAACCTTTAAAATGCTGTAACAGTTCATCCACCAAAACTGTCACTCCCTGTCCCAAATTTGACTGGATATGACCAACAACTTTTCCACAGGAAAGAACCCTGTGGAGGTGATGACACCAATTCTGATAAGCATAGGTAAGAGACCTAGCATTGCATTCTGAATTGGATGTGATCAGCTTAATGCAACCAATCACAATGGCCTCCTGGCACTCCCCAAGGTCAAAAAATTGATCCTTCTACCTGCTTGGGTCATTGAGGAAATCAAGCAATGATGTATGATATGGACGGACATAATCATCATCACTGTCAGGGATCAAGAGGATGGACAAACACCCCCGCAAAGCAAGTCGGATATCCTCAGTTGAGTCGAGCTGAAGGAGCTGTGGCAGTGCACCAATATTAGGACTGCCTCGAAGGACCACAACAGCACCAAGCACTATACTGAAGCTAGGGTATTCCTTTGCATCAATTAGAACTTGTTCAAAAAGGGAATCCAGTCCCTTGTGTGCCTTCAATGCATCCTGGAGCCTTTTTTGAGGCTGACCATATTCATCACCCACAAATTTGATGAGTGTCGAGGCATAAATGAATATACTCTCCGATTTCTCAGCAAGGGCCTGAAGGTCGGCAGCAGATGGCCAAGGTGATGGCAGGTTTCGAATCCTCCGCACATTCTCCAGCCCCAAATATAGGTAATTGTAGACATCGTGAAGAGCATCAAAATCGCGTAGAGAAATTCGGGTTATCTTGTTGATAATCGAGGGACCGGCAAATATCTCTTTGAGGTAAGCTTCGGGTCTGCTCGTAAAAAGTATTCGAAACGGGAGTTTGGGCAAAGCACCAACAAGGAGCTGTATGAGCTCTTCCACGTGAACCCTACTACCGCATTCATCTAGACCGTCGATGACAACGATCATCGGAGAAATTGATCTAATGAGTAAAACATGGTCCCCAATGAGTTTCCTGAATTGGAGTTCAAATCGCTGGTGGGAGACAGCGGGATCTTTCATGAGAGCTGCCAGCATCGGTTGTTGTACTCGCGGCACAGCACAAGCGAGCTGATATGCGAAAGTCGGGAACAATTTGCTCACATCACTGCGATCGCGATGCCTCCTGGAAAAAAAGAAGCTGAACGCGAGGCTATTCTGCCCGTTCTCTTCTTTATCATATCGTTGCGCGATCGTATGAGCGATCGTCGACTTCCCGGATCCGGCGGGGCCAACGAGCCAGCACACAGGACGCTCATTTCCGTTTTCTGCCCATTCCACTATCTTTCTCAGCACCGTCTCTCGAGTACTCTCCTGGCATATGGATGCTTCCTCGTCTTGGCGTTCAATGGAATGATATGCAGCGTTCAGATTGGCGTAACGTTCCAATGTGTCGAACAGAGATGCTAGAAATCGACGTCCGAACGTAAAAATCAAAAAGACCAAGAATGAGCATCCTCATACTCACGAAGTTTGCTACCGTAGATTATCGTGTTGTGAGAACTAATATCACCAACATTCCCTGGGGGGGGGGGATGAGCTCGGAGAATTATGGCATCACGGTGAGGACTCACTGAATGTGCTGTCGTGTATCTCAGCATTCATGGCGATACTCGTCGCCCTCCGATCTTCCGTCGATGTGAACGGGGTAAGGCTACTGCTGTTAGCCGGAGGGGTTGCTGCTCGATCAAAGGGCAAGTTCGCCGCTGAATGACCTACACCAGTAAGTGCTAGCTGATACAACAAATATGTTATGGCATGGTGAGGAACTCACTGAATGTGCTGTCATTTATTTTCATGGCGATAGTCGTCGCCCTCTGATCTTCCGTCGATGCGAAAGGACTGAGGCCACTGCTCTCCGCCGGAGATGATGGTGGTCGATCAAAAGGCAAGTTCGCCGCTGAAAGACCTACGCCAGTCAGAACTAGCTGATACAACAAATATGTTACCACCGTGAAAAACTCACCGACGTTTACGGCGCTAGTCGTCGCCTTCTGATCATGCTTCGACATGAATGGCACAAACTTGCGGAAAAAGCTTCTCTTGCCCGGAGGCATTGCCAGTCGAGCAGAGGACAACCCCGCCACCGAGTCACCTGGACCAGTACGTGTGGCTCTTTTCTTCATAATGCTATCGTTGACCTCGTTGTGGGAATGGTCGTAGCAGACAATGATCGAAGTGCACACGAGTACGGGGTAACCCTAACCCGAGGCCACACCAACACAATACATATTGAATCCAATTCCATTACATAGCCCCAAATCGCAGATACATGCTACCGTTGGTCCACCGAAAGTAGACCTCGCGTATCTGGATATTCATACTCAGACACTGGGCGTTGGGCGATTTTTGAGCGGTTAGTTGGCCTGGAGGTGAGGGAGAGGAGAGGGCGGAGGTTTGGAGTGTCGTTGTGTGTCTCTGAATCATCAGGAAAGTCGTTTTCGGCGGTAGCTCCGTGCCGAACTTGGTTGCCATCGGGAGATCGACAGGGCCAACACTGCTTCCGGTGATTTCCGTAGGACATCTGTGTAGCCATGGGAGACATTCGACGTGCCTCGTAGCCTGAAATAGTCGACGCGTGCCGATCCACCGTTCAATGTATCTTGCTTGGGATATATATAGCCTCCCTGTACTATCAAGCCAACATACCTCAACATATCAACACCTGCCTGAGTTACACATTTGGACATCATTTTGAGTCAGATGTGCGGGGACGAGAGACGCGTAGTATCTCTTAATTGCTAATCCAATTATGGTGAGTGTGATTTATTGAGTGTAAATCGCGTCACACATAGCGCGAAATCACATAGACGTTGAGAATCTATTGATGTCTATGTAACGGTTGACATAAAAGAGAGTCCCGACATCCAAGATATTGTCTGATGTCCATGTAGGGTCAATTTCACCTCGAGCAAACACCGACAGGTGACTATCTTCCATTATGTCACCCACACTCACTACAGCAGCATTGCGACGATGGTTACGGGTAGATCGAGAAATCTTGAACATCCCAACAATCGGTTCCGGGTCGCGCAATGGTGTGAACCACTCGACGTATGCCAGAGGGTGAGGAAAAGTCCCGAATTGCGCTGGTAACTTGAAGAGCACTCATACCTGTGCCACTCGAAGCACTAGAAGGATTGCCGTTAGCTCAATGTTTTAATGATCAATAAGATTCCAAACTTACTGGATGTACCATCACCCTGACGGTCAATAATCATTGCAGTATCAAAATGGGCTGGTGTCCCAGGTTTCCGACCTTTGGCAGGAACAGCAGCCGTCGCACGAATACGGGTGGTAAGGGGCTCACTGCTGAGGTACGGGTTGGGTGGAAGATGTAGTGTGACTTGGTTGTAGACGTCAAAGCAGTCCATAATACTAGGCTGAATAAAGGTAGCGGGAGATCGGGGGATGTTCACTTTCAAAAATGCAGTGAGTGCGGGAAGAAAGTCGACAGCGCCAAACGCGTCCTCCAAGCGAGCAACGGGCAGGTGAGGTAAAGGACTGTTCTTGGCTACATGATATAAAGGTCCGTCGTCATCAGGAACGATGTCATCGTCATCATTAGGGGCCTCTGACTCCGGAGTTTCATTATCATCAAAATCGCCGTCACTCGGAAGTGGAATGGACTTGACTGTTGCGTGGGTCCAAGTGAGATATGCAGAGTGAGAATCAATCGCCTCTTGACGTTGCAACCACAAAGCCATCTGTTCCACATAGTCCCGTTTGTTACTGGCACGGTAACCTTCCTTCGCATAGTCAATGTGCAGTCGCTCCGAAAACTCAGTGTTATAGCCGTCTGCACTGCCGAGAGCACGAATAGCATTAATGTAGTGCTGCATGGCATGGAACTTGGGAATATTGAAGTCTTCGCGAAGGCCAAGTTCAATGAAAATGTCCTTGTGATTATGAAATGTGTCGAGACAGGACTGCATCGCATCCAGTGTATCCGAGGTGTGCAGCTGAAACTGAGCGTAGTAGATGAAATCTGTTAGAGCACGGACAACCATGAGAACACAATCGTCGACATTCGGGGCGCCAGCAAGCAAAGCAACAAAGACGCGCTGCATTTGTTTGTGCTCGGCACCTGTCCACTGCGATACAAGGGAGATGCCTTTTTTGAAATGCCATAAACCTGGGTAGCCTTTCATCGCTTTGAACCGCGCGTCAATCTCTGCCTCTCCAACAAGACTGGTGCACCACTTGACCAGGTGGTCTTTAAATACCCCTTTGTGGAGCTGATGAAGGATGTCGGGCGTAATGGCCGCAAAGATGTTTGCATGGGGTAGGTCCTTCCAGAATGGATTGAAGACCGCGCGAAGGCCTTCATCATCGAATTGTCTAGGTTTACGTCCCTTGCGTTTTCGTTCTAACACCTTTAAAATCCTCTCTGGATCTCGCAATACTGAATATACTAGATCCCCTCTCTGATTCGGATGGACTACGCAACGTGGGCATCGATTTTCCTTGCAACATGCAACTAAGCACTGTTCCGGATGGTCCACAACATATGCTGCGAGGATTGGATACACTCGCCGGATAAATCCATCAGCACACACCATCTCAACACCATGCTTTCCCGCTTCGACAAGAGGCTTAAGGAGTTTTGACATGCAGAGATGAAAGAGGCGATAGCCAGCGAGGGGTCGCGCAGCTTTTGTAAAGCAATCGAGCTTGGTGACGGGTATATACCCGACCAGTACCATCGCATGCGCGGATGGTTTGCGTCGTGTCTCCTTCTCGATATTGCCAATCGTCAAATAGACGGGCCATGCCTGCTTGTCACCACGAAACTGTGACAATTGCGTCTTGTCCGATGCCAAAATAACAGGGGCTATAACGGCGCCATCTGGAAGTTTACCCTGCAGAATTCATTAATATTTTAGAGTTTGGATCCACAGAAGACCGTATAAAGTACCTGGGTGTCCCACCACCAGTCAGCCGTCCACATTTCGTCGAAGATGCGCTTCAAGCCAGCTTTGTCAGCATATGCGCGCTGAGGGACATAGGAGACCAAGTTCTAGAATGCAGGATTCCCAATCAACTCCTTGATGCACTCGACAGGGTCACGTTTCCATAATTCCAAATCCTCCGTCATCATCGTCCCATCCTGACCAACTTTATTTCCATGCGCTGTCACTATCTCGCAAGTCCACTCTGGGCCCGTAGCCAAGCTGTCAACCTTTTGGAGGAGTGAGCGGTTATTTTGGACTGACAAATTTAGTCGCTTCTGCGTCTGCAAGATCGCCGTTGGTCATCAAGCTGTATTTACAAGTTAGGTAAAAGTATGCTTACTATGGGAAGTTTCAGGAAGTCATCAGCCTTCGTCTGGCCTACATTTTTCATTAACCACTTTACTAACTCCCACTCCTCTTCATCTGCGAATGGAGCCTCTGGTTCCAGTCCCTCCAATTTTTGATCCTCTCGAATCTTCTCAAACTTAGTCTTTTCCGACCCCAAAGTATCTGCGACACGGCCGGGATATTCTTGTGTATATCTTCCTACTTCTGGAGAATCCTCGTCCTCAACTTCCTCGACCCAAGCGCGTTTGGATTGCTGTCCAGATTGGTTCTCGTCTGCAGTTGGAGACCATGAATGTGTTCGCCCAGGAATGAAGTCATCACCAGCCATCGGAACATCAATATTGTCTGGCTGAGACCCTTCGTCTGATGATAGGGCTTCAAGACTAGGTGCCGACTGAGGTGGGTCGGGGATTTCATCATCAAAGACGGTGACAATTGACTTCCCAATTTCAGCTTGAAACTTCTTGTGGCAGTCAGCCTTTCGAGCATAGTGGCGCTTGATCCCATCTATCGTCGGGACTTGGCCATGACAAAATGCACAGTAGTGAACAGATGGCATTTCACTGACGGTATGAGGATAAAATGAAGGTAAAATTCACTTTGCGCCGTATTTTCCCTTGAGGTGACACTGATTTAAATTTAGATAGATTTGACCATGTGCGATAAGTGGGTGTCGCACACATGTTTCGGATCTCCGGGTCCGCTTTATACCAAACTTTATCCACTCTGTTGACGTGTTGTTGACGCGTCAGCCATCTGTTGATTCTGCTACAGACCAAACAACACCATCGTTGGGTTGCTCACTTATAAATACAACGGAATGGTTGATTTTGAACCCATCTGCGCCCCGCCCACCAGTTCCCTTTCCCTTTCCCGTCTTCTCAGCCGGTTCCCTTCCTGTCTTCTTATAACCCACCCATTCACCTATATCTGACCCCAGTATGACCAAACCGGCCGCCACTCGGTCTTCTCGCCAGCGCTGTCCTTCTGAGAAGGAAAACCAACGCCGTCAGTGCTTCTTACCAAACTGATTATGCACTACAAGTGTGCTAATTTATGATATGCAGTTAATGAAAAACAAGATGCTGCTGAACATCACGCCCTTGAGGCTGAACGGGCTGAAAGACGTCGAAGGCGCCGCCAACGTGAAGAAGAAGCCGAGAACTGGGATCCAGAACACGACAATCCAGGTGAAGATGGACCAGATGATGAGTATATCGGTGACGAAAATGACACCATTGTACATGCTGACTTATGTCATCTTCGTCTATGCTAATATCTGGTGAAGTTCTCCTCTCGCGAAGTGCCTTCCAAACCAAGTGCTGTGAAACTTGTCCCTCACAAATCCAAGATCCCGCCTGCTCCCGTAGCGCTTCACCCTGTCACTAATAGCTCGGCTCCACGTGCCCGTACTTTGAACCAGGTAGAGACATTTGTCATCTAGTTATATCACTCGCTGTACTTCATTCATATATTAGATAATTGCATCCAAGACTAGCGGGGCGCCTGTGTTCCGAGGCATGTCACCAACACCTCCCCCTCGTGAGCCTGCACCGTTTGCTCCTCGCATCACGCTCAACCTACGTGACCCCATTCCAGTAGGTTATAGTAGCTCAGCTCGTGTGATGGACAAAAATACCAACACCAACGACAATGACGGTGAACTTTTTGCGGACGACAATATGGATATACAGGATGTAGATAGGTATGTTTTTTAATTGTCTCATCCTCACTTTTGACTGATTACTTTCCGATAGCGAGCCCGACGAGTCTCCATCCCTCACTGCCACCAATCTTAAACGGGCCCGCTCTTCCGACGAAATTCTCCCTGAGATCTTGAAAGCACAGAAGATATATGAGAGCCAGGGGCGCCCTAAAGCAAAGGACTATGATGATGTGACCCAGGAGGTTCTTGCCGTTGCCATTGCCGTCTACCGTTGCTTAATTTGCACGGACACTCCTTTCCCGGACCATGCCAAGGAGCTAGAATTTGCCAAGATCAGGTGGAAGATTGGCTGTAAGAAATTGGACATTCGGCTCGAAATGACACCTGAGCTTGTCAAGATGGTAGGAATTTGTTGCGTCTATTGACCTCAACTGATGGCTAATTTCGCAGATCACATCTCGAGGGTCACATGTCCGTGGCGAGCTCAAGACGAAGGTCCGGCCGATTATTGAGCACTACGGCTTCGAGAGTGGTCAGCACAAACGTACCATCAAGCGTAACCGCGAACTTGCAGAGGAGCTTAAGGAAGGGTATAATTTTGTCTATTCAGTATGTTACGCAAATTCTGGAGTGCGTCACCACACTCATCTGCTTCTAGGAAATGGGCACCATGGAGACCGATAGGAAGGGCCTCTTCCGCAATAAGAATATTCAGAAGGTTGTTAACGCAATGTGGTTTGCGAACAAGCAAGACGATGGGGTGAGCTACCCTGAGTATTTCAAACCCATGCCAGATATCACCGTTGCCCTCGTTCTTACCGCGGTACAAGCACCCTTCTACTGTATATATAATAATTCATCGCTTACGCTTTCGTAGATGGAATGTGGGATTGATGAATGGGGCACAGGCATCAAAACCGACATCGCGTTCACTGCTGTGGACTATCGCACTGTGTTCGACGCACACCTTAAATGCCTTCGCAACTTCCAAGAAGCCACCAAGAAGCACGAGCTACTGGACAAGATCTGCACCAAGCTCTACAATGTCGGCCGGTAAGCCATAAGTCTCAAACCTTTGTTTGATCAACTAATTAACTTTTGGCTTAGCTTCCATTCCAGCGCTCAACCAATTACTCCTGTTGTTACCGCAGCTGTTTCTGCCAGCGCTTTTGCAGCTGCTCTGAAGGAATACGAGGACAACTCCGAGACTGACACAGATGGAGAGGACAGCGAGTAAATTACTGTGATTGTGATTATTATGTACTGTATACCCCCGCCCATCTGGCAATCCAATCTATTTAAACACAATCATATTCCTTTATACGGCGCCGTGCAACAAAGAACATTTAATGACAACTACTGAGTGATCCCCAACATTGATGTGCTACATTGGGCTATGTGGACCTATGCCCCTACTGAACTACCTCTCTATATACTTGCTGATACAGCTATGGTGGCTATGACCGGCTATAAAGGTGACTGCCCCAGCTATGACGAGCTATAATTCAGGCCACAAACTACCCGGCTCCCAGAGCTACATTGGCTACATTGTTCTATGTGGTCTAGCGACCATTTCCTGATGATGCTAACCTCTTCCCGCGCGCGATCACAGATGGCCCTCTTCCCTCCAGACCATTTTACCAGTACACGCGCTTACAACGCCGACTCTACCTAACCAACCAACGACGACCCAAAGCGCTTGTCGTGGCGCTTCATATACATGATTTGGGACTGGAGCATTTGGCTGTGGATGTTAGTCGTGTCAGGAGGGGCCTGATGCTGCTGTTAATTTTTGTGGAGAGTGTGAATATTTCCTGCTCTGTTGTTCGCTGGGATTTACAATTTGGAAATGGAGCTGGGGATATTGTTTTGATTTATTGTCATTTTATAGTGTTGACACAACCGGGTGTGAGCAATGCACCAAGTCCGGCACATAAAGTCGTAGTCGGTCAGTCAATCTTTCCCGCCTATGGGTCGTGTCGTTTGGTTTCTACTAATCATTGGTCGGGTCCCAGATGGGCTATCGAAACTTCTCACCGTTCGATTCATCAGGAAAAATCCTAGGTTACTTATTCATCTTAAATTTACTTAGCTAATAATCTAAGGCAATTTAAGACGATTTTGTCTAAGTACAGCAGAGCTTAGATTCAGTAGGTCACCTTCTGAATTTGACTTAAACTAAGTACGTTAAGTGAGCCACCTTAAGTGTTAAGTGGGACAACTTGGGTCTCACGGACGTAACTTACCAATTAAGGAATGGTAAGGGTACATTA
>KN832977.1:496981-520695 GCA_000827315.1 Piloderma croceum F 1598
AGGGACAGGCACTTTGTCGCCTGGAGTGTTCAGCTCAAGACCAGCAACTGCGTAAGGCACGATGTTCTCCAGCAGGATCAGTTTCATGTTTGGAGTAGCGGAGAGGCGAAGGGCTTTTAAGATCAATTTTGCATTTTCAGTAGGCCTATCGTGCAGGACATATCGCAAGAAGAACGATGCTGAATTCTTGACGGGCTGTGGTGTGAAAAAGTCGTGAGTCTGCAGCTTGACTCTGGCATCTGCTGAAGCTCCTGGGTACTCGTATTGACGATGTTCAAGATAGCACTGAGATCGTCGGAAGACATATATGGATACGGGGAATTTGATCATCTGCGTCGTATCATTTTATACGGCAGATAGTGCTAAGCCTGCGCATACTACTACCAATGCGTTTGTAACACAGAATCCCCGACACCGGCCACGGCCAACACAGGTATCGCGGTTCATTCACCTGACTACTTGCTCCTTACAAAACCCTAAATCTTAATGACCCATATGATGGGTATATATAATTATTACAGCAGGTGATGACTGTTGTACCCTTTGTTTCCGATTTTGATTTCGAAACCGATAAACCCGGTCTTCTGCTGAATTCTGATGAGTGGTTTTATCATGTAACGCTGCGGTGAAGGACTAAGCATCAATTTGGCAGTGGGTAACTTCGACTTGAGTCATGTTCCTCTTTCTCTTCGATCTAGAACCTGATAACGTTTATCGTTTACATGTAATCGCAGATTATTTTAAACGTTTATCCTTTCTTGAACCTATTTTGAAGACTAGACTTATTTATCACAAGCCAACAACCTTTTCTGGTCATTTTTTACTACTTGTTTGAAGCTGTAGGTCCCAATTGCTTGGCATGCCATGAGGTCTCTCGGCGGAATTGATGTCGTCATTGTTATATTGGTCTGATTATTGCTGTAGCACTGCATATGTGTCCCGACAGTCCTGTGGCAGTAGTATAATCTTCAGTCAACAGCAACAGGCCATTTAAGGTTGCAGAGACTGAGCTAATGGTTTCGCCCTCAGCGAAGGCCCACAGAGCTTCTTTTCTTTTCTTCTCTTCTCCGTCTTCTGATCAGACTCGATCTCAGATGCCATTTTAGGACGACCGCGGACTTGAAAAGGGATAGCACAACACGTTGTGTCCACGTGTGTGATGATCGGGCCGTCATCATACACTGACCCCTCACTCATACCTGCCCTCCTCCCCTCGTTCCCCTCTCCGCTCACCCGTCGACATGTCTCCAAACGTCGACCTCGTCATTGTTTTCCGCACAAACTCCTCTAGCCTCTCTAAACAACAAGCCCATGACGATGCTCGCAAAGCCGAACTCCAGTACTCCTCATTACTCCACACACTCACCGAACCAGGTCTGCGCGCTGTAGGACGCCGCGGGGAAACCCAGGAGCAGCTGCTTGTTCTTGTTTCGTGTCCTCAAAGTTTATTACGCACTTTAGCTAACCGTGAACGGTGAGTGGAGGGTCTTATCTGTAAGAAATGAAATTGAATTATGATCTTTTCTTCCTTGCTCAGGCACTCAGATTTCATCTACGGTCTCCCAACCTCCATCCTCCCCACAATATTAACTGAATCAGCCTCTCACCCACCTCTCACCCCCGCCGACCGTCTCCGCCTAGTCCAAACCTACATAACTTCCACGACCTCAGACGGCGGCCTCGGGATAATCCCCAGGTCCAAGGAATGGGACCTTGTTGAATCGGTACTGGGTCTGCATGATCACGAGTTCAACGAGGTCTGGATACGGTCGTGGACGACTAGACAGATCACTTCAGTTAAGGTGGAGAAAATTAGAGAACAGGTATGTGTTTTCCTTCACTCATTCACACAACCGATCAAACTAAACAAAAACAAATTCATGATTTCAGTTTGGCGACTCCGTGGCCCTCTATTTCTCCTTTCTCTCTTCCTACACCCGCGCCCTCGTATTCCCCTCCCTCCTAGGGCTCCCCTTCTACTTCCTCAAAAAGCCCTACTCCCCCCTCTACACAACCCTCCTCCTCCTCTGGTCAATCACCTTTGTAGAATGGTGGACCATCCGCGAACGCATCCTCTCCGTGCGATGGGGTACGCGCGGCTCTGCGAAAGTGGAAAAACACCGCGTGGGGTATGTACCGGGTTTCCCATGGTGGAAGAGGGAGCTGAGGATGGTTGCGAGCGTTCCGGTTATTATGTTCTTTGGCGTTGTGCTAGCTGGGTTACTGACTGCGATATTCGTATTTGAGGCATTTGTTACCCATTTGTATACCGGTCCTGGACATAAATATATCGTAAGCACCCCCCTCTCTCCCTCTAACACAAAAATATCTATAACTCTAATTTCTTAATACTTAATCCAGTCATTTAGCCCAACAATCCTCTTCGTAGCACTCGTCCCAAGCGTTCTCGCGATCTACCATTCCTCAGCACGCAAATTCACCCAATGGGAGAACCACGCACACCAATCGACACACGACGCCTCGCTCACTATCAAGACGTTCACACTTTCTGCTATCGTTGCATACCTTGGCTTGGCGCTTTCTGCGTTTGTGTATGTGCCGTTTGGAGGGGAGGTGATGCAGTTGGTGCAGGTTGAGGTGTTTGGGACGGGTGGCAAGGGGTGGCTTGGAGGTATGAACGGGACTTGGATTGGGGGACGAGGAGCAGGGGTAGTTAACGAAAAACGCGCCACGCAAGGAGTATGGCTAACAGACGTCTCCCACGCCCGACGCAAACTGAATCCCTCCCGACTCCAAGATCAGATGTTCGCGTATACTGTGACCAATCAGATTATAAACACGTTCACGGAGATCGGGTTACCCTATATTTTGCGGTTTATTGGATCTGTTAGGAATGGGAAGGGTGGGAACGGCGCGAGGGGGGTTGGGGGAAAGAAAAAGAGGGTTGGTTTTGAGGATGAGGTGGTTGGAAGACAACATCAGGAGGGGGGAGCCTCACCAGAAAAGGGTGCGGGAGTGGGTGCGGAGAAGGTGGGAGGAGAGAATGATAAAGAAGAGAAAGAAGACCGCGAGTTCCTGGAGAGAGTTCGGAGTGAGGTTGCGTTAGCTCCTTATGATCTGTTTGGAGATTACAGCGAGATGGTCACGCAATTTGGATATGTGGTTCTTTGGTCAACTATTTGGCCTTTGGCTCCAGGTGGGTGGTCATTTTCGACACCAATTTATACGGAGGAATTAATCCTTTGTTGCCCCTTATTTTTTGGTGAACTTTGGTAGTGATGGCCCTCTTGAACAACTTCCTCGAGCTCCGCTCAGACGCGTTCAAAATCACTCACCACAACCGCAGACCTTTGCCCATCCGCACGGACTCCATTGGCCCGTGGTCAGAATCACTCAGCTTCCTTACCTGGCTCGCAGCGCTCACCAACTCAGCCTTGGTTTACCTCTTCCACGGTGATGGTGCTATTGGAAAAAATGGTAACGGTAGCACAACACTTGAAACAAATATCCAAATCAACAACACGCACCTCCCAGAAACTACGGTATCCCACAACACTAACGGCACGAAACGCGACCTGCTATTCAAAGCCGTGCTAATCGCGTTGGCTGCTAGTCACGGGTACATCATCGTGCGTGGCTTGGTCCGGCATTTGCTGGAGAAGATCGTGTGGGCTGGGTGTAAGGAGGTTGAGGAGGCGGAGAGGAATTCGAGGGAGGTGAAGGGGCGGTATTTGGAGAGTGTCGCGGGTAGTGGTGTTGATGTTGATGTTGCACCTGAGGAAGAGGAGGGGAAGTCGTTTTGGGGGTATGATGAGGGTCTTGATGAAATCCGGAGGGCGGTCAAAGATGCGTAGGATGATCTGCTTATTTTTGTGATTGCTTTTTGTAGTACGATACACCGATGTGCCGTCTGTTGTACTAATTGCCTGCTCGTAAATGTAGCCTTCTCGCAAAGACTCGAGTAAGGATGTAGAATCATCGGAACTAATATGCATTGAATGCTCTTATAAACAGGAGGGTTCAGTACTTATCGGGTTTAAATACATACGCGTCATCAATCATCAACAGGGCCTCTCTTTCTCGTTCCCTCTCTTGTTCGTCCTTTACGGCCCTAGCACCGTACTTACACGTCTTCCCCCTCCTTTTCGAGTGCCAGTGTTCCATGGAGGTCAAAATATCACGACGTTAATGGTGGAGGGTATTCATATATAAATGGGCCAGGGTGTGGGTCCATTTCACACCACCAGCGAGTATCGAGGGGAAGTACAATCCAAAATTCGGCCTATCCTGTTCCAGGTCATCAAATGAATGACAACGTACCACCCACACCGTTTGTTCACAAGGATGTTTGATCATCGTTGACGGGTTGGCGTTTCTTCTTTCAAACATCATGATCGCTGATGACTACTTGCATGACCGCATATAAAAACTAGCTGACGTACCCATGACTGCGTATAAATAGCATGGAAATAAAAAAAATATCCACCGATTTTCGCGCTGCAACTTACCTTCATGGGGACTCCGCGAAGCTCGTAAATTGGACACCATTGCCCCATCCCTGCTCGCTGTCATCGCCGGTACTCTGGGCACGATGCTCCGAATGAAGTCAGCCGATGTCCGCATGACCATCAAGAAGTGGAAAGACCAAGGTCCACTTGAGAAGTGACGTTCATCCCATACACAAACGTTGAAATTTTGTGGAGAGGTAGACGCCGTCGGAGGACTGCGATGGCAGTGAAATTAAACTTTCGAAGGTCAGTCAGGGTACCTAATTCGTCATACCTGGCACTCTAAGTGCCCTGCATAGGTACCGTTCTCGGTGTCAAGACCAATAGTGTCACCGGACGCAAGCGCACAAGTGTTTGTAATTAATTGGCTGGGCGCGATATTCGGTGTCACAGCCGTCCGCCTCGCTGGGCCTCTCGCGCCGCAAGGAGCCTAACACAAGAGGACATATCGGTGAGTTCGATTGTCGATAGCCATGAAATCAGCGGGCTCGAGATCATATTTCGACATAAAATGGGGTTTTCAGGTCGACTTCGAAGATCAGAACGATTCAGCGACACTCTTGACGCTGTCCGTGACTCTGAAGATAAGATTCGTCGTGTGGGGCGCAGTTCTGGCCGCGGAGCTTAGAGGGTCGAACATCCATCTGTCAGGTGGTGTTCGGCCGATTGATCTGGCGGACTTGGATCAACCCTGATTCACCCAAAGCATCTAACCATGACTTGCCTGTCAATGTCGTTGGATTGTCCGCAGTGTCCGTGCTAATGGTTTAGTCTGGTGGCGGAATATAAGTATGAAATTGCATCGAAGGTCGTGGAACCTCAGGATAATGTTAGACCGTTTGCGGACTTTGGAGTTTATTCCAACCAGACTCCCCGATCTTATCTCGTTGTCTTTGGTCTAATTTCTCACGACGTTGCCGCCTGCATCTCCAAACCATATCTTCATTTGCGTGATTACACCCTTGACCACTTCTACTACATCTTTTTGTCATTTTAGCGATCCATCTTTCGGCATCCCGAGGTTAGTGAACGAGATTAGACCACTTTGTAAACCCCATAACGATTAGTTCAAATCTAGAAGTTTTACTTCTCACCCTGACAAATATGGAAAGTTCGCACTGGACTGATACTAATAGCCAATTTGCCACGTCAGAGGCATTTGACTACGACTTGTACGTAGACCGCGACAATCCGATTCAGCTTCTCACCCCCCCAGTAAGATCTGCGTTGGTGACTTTGCTGTTTCCGCAGTTTATTTTGTGGAATTATCCACTCTAGGACTCGCGCAACCTGAGCGTCCACGATGAACCTGACAACTCGGACAATGTTTCAGTTTCGACCACTTTTTTTCCGGGCGCCCACATCTATAGATCGCCCTCAGATATTATCCTCGTGGCGAACGATTCTGTGTATTTCTACGTCCATGCCCACATTCTTCTGAGTGCATCGGAGAATGGATTCAACTCTGTGCTACCGGTAACGCCAAACGGCAATGATGATTACATTGGTCTAGGACCTATCCTCCCAGTACCGGAACATTCGTCTGTCTTGAATGTCGTGCTGCATGCCATATACGACATGTCTTGCGTACGGTATTCTCCTTCGTTCGATACACTCGTTCAGGCACTCAGCGCTCTCCGAACTTATGGTGCTACGCCCAAAAGTGTGATTACGTCCTCCAATTCACTCCACCACGTTCTCCTCACCTATGCTTCTTCTCGGCCTCTCGACCTCTTCGCCCTTGCAGCTGAACACGATCTCAACGATCTCGCAGTTGCGACATCAGCACACCTCCTCTCGATCTCCCTGTCCACGATCAGTGACGAGATGGCCACGCGAATTGGACCCATTTATCTCAAGCGGTTGTTTTTTATGCACCTTGGACGTGCTGAGGTGCTGAGAACTATCCTGCTGCCACCGCCATATCCACATACTCCGACGTCGGAATGTGGTTATGCGCAGCAGAACAACTTGACAAGGGCGTGGACATTGGCTTCGGCTTATCTTGCGTGGGATGCACGAGCAGGTGCGTCTGAAGGTGCGATCTGCGTTGTATTTAAAATTTAACGTATAAATTCATTAGACCTTTCGACCGACGCAATCGAAGCTGCCCTAACACCCTTGGGAGATCATTTGTCATGTGGACTGTGTCGAACAGGGCTGACCGAGCGCATAAAAATATTGATCATCCGGTGGTCCACGATAAAGGTGCGTGGCAAGGTTTGTGTTCTTATTGTACCCCATTCACCATTGCGGCGCAGAGGACAATTCAAATTTGACCACTCTCCGACATTGCGCGCTTATCCTCAAAAAAAAACTTCCAAAACGTGCCTGCGACGTCGCAGTCGTATGGTACAGATTTTATTGTCCAGCCTTGCTCGCTGTCGCTGTTGTTCTCGTCGAACCCCTTTGTACAACCATGCCGTTGCACTACGTCACATATGCAATCCGGTCATACCTAACCATTTGTTGTAGCAGATCTTTTCCGTGCACATGTAGCCATCTTATCAACATTAAGTATTTTATTCTTGATTTTCGCTCGCGCGGTCCTGATGTCTGTTCAACCATCGCATTTCTGCAGGGCCAGTGGGGTAGTGTCGTTGTCCTGTGGGTCTCGAGCATGTCGGACCTAACGAGAACACGTTCGAACGGGCCCGGCCTCTGCACTTTAGATTACGAAAGCGCGCCACAAATCTATCTGAACAGAAAGGTTATGATGCGCCTTCTTGTCGGATTCGCCAGTAGGAGCAGAAATAAAGGCCTAAAGCAGCGTGTACACAGGCGACAGGTCACGTGATTCGTTAGATGATGAGGCGGAGATTTAAGTTACGCTACCAAGCGTGGACCGGTCACTTGGGCTTTGACAAAACCTTGTTGTGAAATGGGTCAGTGCCTTGCCGGAGACTTTCTATGTATCCCATGGGTATGTGATATCGAGTCTATGTCCGATTCGACTCGGGATCTGACTTGCTTCCCATCTCCACTGTTGCCCATACGTTGACAGGCTCTCTCCTGAAAAGGTTGAACCTATTAGCAATTGCCTCATCTGCTGCTAGCATACGGTGTCTTCGAAGATTGGCAGAGGATCAGTTTTCTGGGTGTCTCCTGGCTGCGACGATAATGGAGCACGACGAGCAGCCTTGTTCGTACGCACTGCTTATGCACCATCGGTCGTGTTGATCTGATCGTCGCCTATTCCGTATAGGGCTTTTGGACACCTGTTACCCATGGTGTCTTGAGTAATGGCTGGGTATGTACCTGCATCTCCATTTTAAAATTGAACTAACCCGCTGAGATGTACGTGCACATGGTGATAAGCAACTGAGCTGCGATGGCATGGGTATTTGGCTCGCATTTGTACAGATATTCAGGACGAGCAAAGACGGGTAAGTTATCGATTTTGCATCTAGAGCTCAAAGGAAATCATTTGGTTCAGCTAACAATTTCGTGGCAGTGTCCAGTCGCGATAATTATTCTCTAACAAGTGAGATTGTGCCGTTTGCTTAAATGGTCTATGTATGAAAAAATAATCGGTGAATTCGGCAGTATCAGCCTGCCTCACGTGCTGTGGTCTGCCAAAATTTTATACCTTTGGCTCACAAAAGTGATATCTTAGTATCTACGGAGAAGGATCCGGTCCAAAACACCAGCCCAAAGGTCCCAAAATCGCTATTTCAAAGAAGGAATTTGCCATTTTCGAGCTTAGAAAAGTGCTAAACATTTGCGGGGCCTCACTAATCCCTGTAGGGATGGGATGCCGCGGACGTAACAGCAAGCACCCGCACAGAGTACAAAACCAGCCCGTCCCCGACAAGGATTGCAAGCAGGGGACTTCGCCTGGAACAAAGGATAGCCGGGAGTTTTTGTAATGTCAGAAGTTACATAATAGTCTATTTAATTTGAACAGTTGACGCCCGTCGCAGTAGAGGCAGAGCCACTGGCGGGATGTACTACATGATAAAGTGAAGAATGACCGCGATGTTTGCAATTTCAAGCTGTAGCTCATAGACCAGGGTGTGAGATGAGAAAGGTGTGATCGACGTACGCACGTTCTTTCGAAGTTCCACAACCACCTAGAAGACAATCACCACATCTCGCCAGGCTATCCACTACGCCCAAGACTTGCTCATCCTCTTTAGAGTCTTTCCCCACTGCATTTCGTTCTTAGTCTTTCTCGCTTGTGAACTCGCCATCACTTGCCAACAGTCTGTCGAGTCAAGTTACCACGGCTGTTTATTAATTGCTCACCGAATTTTGAGCTCGTCGGACTCAATTTCGACGACTTCCAAAGGATGTAATTCTCTGTCAACGAGATGACTATGTTGTCCCATGCGATAGCTGAGTTTATCCTATATGCTAGGGAAATTTGGTTCTTATCGTTCCTTGTCATATACTCATTCAGGAGAATACGCAGAAGCAAGTGCAGGGGATCGATTAAAATATGCACTAGCATCTACCGCTATCTGTCGCTTTCGATATCAAGGGCGGGAGACCAGATGACCAGATGGCATGTCGAGCTAAGTTCAGCGTGACAGTCATTTTTGGACTGAACTTCCGAGAGTGTACATTATCTGAGAAGATCTCGGAACGGACTAGTACTGGGATTAAGGAAAATCACGAACGTGCAAGGCACTGGGTTGTGGCGCATGAAAAAGCGTCGGCCAAGTCGGGTAAAATTTTGTGATCCCCGCGGCTACAGCGGATTTCTTAGCGGAGCCAATTCAAATTGCTTGTGTACACGCACGTTTTATTTGTTCGTGTCTAGATCTAAATTGCGCTAACAAACCACCCCCGAAGAAAAAGAAGCCCTAATAGGCATTGAAGACCTCTTATATAACCGAACAAAGCGTACACACGAGAAGAGTGACTTCTATTTTGAAAATAGCTATAATGCGGGGAGGATGCGATCGCATTTCGGGACCGATGGGAGGACGCGGGGGCAATGAGCACCACAATCTGTGCAACGCCACCAAGCTGAGTTACATTGCGCTTGGCTTGAGTGCCGCTCTATGTCCTCGGAACTTTGAAATATATCCTTCAGTGTCTCACATAAAGGAGTGGGAATTCGTAAATTGCCTTGACCGGTCCTCTCGTACTATCTTCAGCTCGGATTGCTCACTGTGCCAATCAACATGAACCAGGAGAAGGCTTCCAGCACAGGTTCTTACCCTCAAGCAAATACGGACAGGCAAAACGACGTTGCATATGTTCTCGATGAGCGCCGTCGTGCTGCTTTGGCCGATGTAGACAACGCCGAATTCTCGTAGGTATTCTAACGCTGCCCTTCTCTGGCCATCTCATCTCCTGCGGTACAGTTGGTTCCATGTCAAAGTATGCCTTGTCGCAGGCGTCGGTTTCTTTACAGATGCGTAAGTCTTAGATGAACAGCCTTAGTAATTATTGAAGTATTGAATTACATTTTAGCTATGACATATTTGCGATCAACATTGCCTCCACGATGCTTGGTTATGTGTACGGCAAAGGTACTGTGAAGCCGCCAATTTCTCACCAGCCTGACTCATGGATATGATTCACAATACAGGTCAAAAATTGAACATCAATCAAGACCTTGGGGTCAAAGTTGCAACGCCAGTTGGCACGTTTGTAGGACAACTTCTATTCGGCTGGCTGGCTGATCTCGTAGGTCGTAAACGCATGTGTAAGCATAACTGTGAAGATTCATATATTATCCATGACTCCTGATCCATGTAACCCTTAGACGGTGTTGAACTGTTGATTATTATTACCGGTACATTCGCCCAAGCCCTCGCAGGAAATGGACATGCGGTCAGCGTCATCGGTGTTCTCATCGTCTGGCGCTTTATCACTGGCATTGGTATTGGTGGTGACTATCCGCTAAGCGCCGTCATCTCCTCTGAGTTTGCGTCAACTCGAACACGTGGCCGCCTGATGACCGCCGTATTCGCTGCCCAAGGATGGGGTAACTTTAGTACGTTGCAATAGCCTTTGACGGCGAGTCATATCCTCACAAAAATCCTTTCCAGCTGCTGCCTTGGTGGCGTACATCATTGTTGCTGCTTACAAACCACTCCTTCTGAAGGACTCGCCCCTCCAGCTCAACCACGTCGACTACATGTGGCGCTTGCTCATTGGTCTGGGCTGTGTTCCGGGCGTAATCGCACTGTACTTCCGCCTGACAATCCCGGAAACACCTCGCTTTACCATGGATATCGAACGCAACGTCAGACAGGCCTCGCAAGATATTGACAATGTGCTGAGCACCGGAAAATTTGTTGTTGATCCCGATGCCGTCATCCAACGAGTCCAGGCACCTAAAGCAAGCCGTAGAGACTTTGTGGCATATTTTTCCAAGTGGGAGAACGGCAAAGTGCTCCTTGGTACTGCGTACTCTTGGTTCGCACTTGATGTAAGTAGTAGTGCCATAGATACTAGGGAGCATCGTTAACCTTGTGTCCTGATGCATAGATCGCATTTTACGGCCTCGGTCTCAACTCGAGTATCATCTTGCAAGCAATCGGTTTTGGCACTCCGCCGGTCAAAGGTATCTTAGGCATATATGAAAATTTGAAGAATGTCTGTGTCGGGAATCTTATCCTTTCTGCGGCTGGTCTCGTCCCTGGATACTATGCCTCATTCCTTTTCATCGACTCTTGGGGACGAAAGCCGATCCAGCTTATGGGCTTCAGCGTACTCACAGTTCTTTTCGCCACCATGGGTAATTTTATGAACTGCCTTTCTGATGCTGCTCACTAATGCGAACCTTTGGTAGGTTTTGCATATAGAAGGCTCACCGCCACGCCAGCTGCTGTTAAGGGCTTCGTCGTGCTTTATTGTTTCGCCAACTTCTTCCAGAACTTTGGACCCAATACCACTACCTTCGTCATTCCTGGAGAGGCATTCCCCACCCGTTATCGTTCTACTGCTCATGGCATCTCAGCTGCCAGCGGTAAGCTCGGAGCCATCGTTGCACAAGTTGGCTTCGCTCGTATGGTTAACATCGGTGGGACCAACAAGTTTGTCAAACACATGTGTGTTCTGTCTTTCCCTCGAACCGTGAATCTTATCTGAAAAGGTTACCGCGTTCTAGCCTTGAGATATTGTCTTTCTTCATGTTAACCGGTATCGGCTCAACCCTTCTGTTGCCTGAGACAAAGCAGAGAACTCTCGAGGAAATCTCCAATGAGGATCAGACCGGTTTCATTGATGGTGTTGCTGGACGTCATGACGAGGAGCTCGTCGCACCAGCGCATGCACATGATCAGAAATAATGTCTGTTGGGTACCTTTCCTGAACTATTTTGTCTTTTTATTTCATGGTGGGTTTCTTTCCCGGTAGCCGCTTGTTCCTGACGACTTTGGATGCCGTGCTGACAACACCATGTTCTTGTTATATCCTTCAGTTTATAATGTAATTCACAACCCTCACTACTCCACTTGATATCTTCATCAACAGCGCCACTTGAAAACAGCAACAGCATATCCTATGGATGTATCCGACTCAACTTGACCTCGGTGTGAATTTTTTGGTTTTGGTGTCTGCCGTATTGGTTGGGCGCCCAGTGGTTTTTCTGTATCTCTTTCTACTTATCAGTTTAACTTAAGACGAAATAGGTGCGGTGCGTTCCGTAAAATATTGGTACATCGGTAATGCAGACAATCGGGCAGAGGGAATAGCTATGTCGAGTCGTTAACATTGCCACATCCAGGGTCTTTGTTCACGATTTGGCGGACAAGAAAGCTGCCTTTTCGAACATAAGTGGTGGTGAGATTGAGATAAACAGGCTTTCCTAACAATGTGAGCTGCTACACCCGACCGATATTACGGCCAGGTTAGCAGAAAGCCACGAATCACTCTAACATAAGCCTTCAGCTGAATATAACAAACAAAAAACATAGATGTGGCGCTTCAGAAGAAGTATTTATGTAATCAAGCATCACGTGGCGCAAACCTTTCGTGAGCGTTTTTAAGTATAATGAGAACGGATTTGGGGTCCACAGTGTAAGGAACCAACAGTACTAGTGTACAACAGTAAGGCAAAACGATTCAGTGGCTGGCACGTTCAAGCTGACAGAACCCAGGATGTACTTAGTGCGGATGCATTGGGCAGACGCTGGCCCTGGCGCTCCGAGCTTCCCCACGCCATGTGCTGCAACTGTGCCTGATTCTATCTTTAAGACTTCTTGCTCCAGAATTTGCATACCAGTGGCGAGCGTGCTTTCTGCCATTGTGCCAATGGTTGATGTGAGGGAGGTTGAAATGCAAAAATTCCCTTGCATTCGCATGACGACATTTCAACAGTCTCATTTATACCCCGACCCTCCCTGAGACCTGAGGACGGACTAGCGTAACGCGAATGGACAAAGCGGTCACTGCTAAGGCTATCTCTGAACAAGCCTTTCCAATCAAGTCAGTGCAGTATCTGTTCTCTCATATTCTGATTTTGACTCTGTCACCAGTTACCGTACCCTATCTATCCATGTTGACAACAAGCTGTCCGCCAGCAACAAGAAGGCCGTCGACCCAAGTGACCCAATTAGAGAAATCACTGCCCACACGTTAGAGAACGATCAAGTTTTTCATCATTATTCTACTCACCCAGAGCTGGGGCTTGAACATGTTGCGGTGGCGCGCAAGTCAAAGGATGGCAAGAACGTGATATCACCGCCTCCTACCCAGTATGCTCTCAGTACCTCTGGACATTGTGCTTGCTTTCTAAAAACTTATCGACCCGCAGATATTGGAAGAAAGTTCTGAACTACGTCTTCGGAGGTTTCAATTTTCTAATGTGGATTGCTTTTATCGTTACAATTGTAAGTTGGTTTTCTGCCGCCGATTTGCATGACGGTGACACTTCATGCTTGCGTTACGTAGCTGTCTTATAAGCCACTTAACGGAACACCTCCGAACTTCATTCTTGGAGTGGCAATCCTCCTGGTGCGTTGGAAATTTCGCCTCGAAGAATCACTAGGTGACCTTCTTCCAGTTGTTTGTTATCATCCTCTCCTCAACATTCTACGCCGTTGTTGATTGGAATGCAAGTCGAGTTATGAAGTCTATCAAAAATCTCATCGCCGAAGAGGCTGTTGTCATCCGTGACGGGAAGCAGCAAACCGTGCCTGCGGCTAATCTTGTGGTCGGAGACCTTGTCATGATATCGATGGGTGATAGGGTTCCTGCAGATTTAAGGCTTGTGGAGACTTCGTCAGATGTCAAATTCGATCGCTCACTTCTAACTGGAGAAAGGTGAAGACGGTCGACTTTTGCCCGTGTGCTAAGTATATGTATAGTTCTTCTCTCAGTGACGCAGTCCCAGGCGCCATTCATTCCACCTCTCTCAATCCTCTTGAAACTCGTAACCTGGGTCTTTCGGGGACTTTTGTTGTCCAAGGAACCTGCACTGGTGTTGTCTTCGCCATAGGAGACAGGACCATCATGGGACGCCTCGTTGCTATGTCGGGTGAGACCAAATTCAAGATGACTACCATTCAAAAGTATGTTTTCACACGGAATATGCTCTTGATTAACTAATAGCGTATGAACATTTTAATTTGCAGGGAGCTTTGGTTTTTTACCAAGATTGTCTCTGGTTATGCCTTGACACTATTCGCTATCTCGATAATAGTGTGGGCCGCCTGGCTGAGAAAAAATTTCCCAGGTTTTGAAACTGCTAGCGGTGCTATCATCAACTCCCTCGGGTGCTTAACCGCTTTCGTACCACAGGTAATGTTTATTGGCTGCAGACACTTCCTCCGCACTCATATTGCCTTCAAGGGTTTGCCCATCTGTGTCGCTTTGTCTCTCACTATCATTGCGAAGCGCATGGCGAAGCACAATGTCTTGGTGAAAAATCTGGCTACTATTGAGACTCTAGGCTGCATGTCCGTCTTGTGCTCAGATAAGACCGGAACGCTTACTGTCGGGAAGATGGTAAGAAGTTTCTTCCCGTCCATTATTGAAAATTCATCTCATTGTTCTTCTAGTCAGTCGAAAGTATCGCATTCCTAGATCGTTCCTTCCGGGATATCGAATCAGCGTTTGCCAATGCACCCGGATCAGCGTCTTTCAAATCTTTATTGGAAGTTGCACGTTTGTGCAATGGCGCCTCGTTTATTGGCACGGATGATTCCACTCCGATCGACCAGAGAACTATGAAAGGCGATGCAACTGACACTGCCATTCTGCATTTCTCAGAGTCCGTTAGCAATGGCCGTATCGATGTTGCCAAGATGGTGGCGTCGCACGAGAAGATCTTCGAAATTCCGTTCAACTCGAAGAACAAATGGATGCTCACCATCATACGCGAGCACAGGGGTGGTGGCGACAAGATGGAATTGGGCGAGCCGTTCATGTTGGTCAAAGGCGCACCCGATGTTCTATTCCATGCTTGCAGCACAGCTCTCAACGTTGACGGCAGTGTCGTACCATTTGACGGCGCCGCTTATCAGCGTATTTCTGCCATTCAGTCGGAGTGGTCCAGTGAAGGTCAGCGTGTCCTAGCCCTGTGCAGGAGGTCCCTAGATGGCGTCCAAGTCGATTTTAATCACACGTCTCCCAACGATGTGGAAGAGATGATGTACTCCCAGTTGAGGAACTTGACATTGGTCGGGCTTGTTGGGATCAGAGATCCCCCTCGTAGCGATGTTAGAGCCGCCATACAGGTCATACGGGGAGCTGGGTAAGCTACTTACCTCTCCGTTGTATTTTACTACACTAACTTGCATTCATATCATAGATGCAGGGTATTCATGGTCACAGGCGATCACAAACTGACTGGAGTTGCCATTGCTAAGCAAGTTCGTTAGCGTTACTTTAGGCCGTTGCGTTTTCTCACATTGCATGTCAGGTTGGAATCGTTACAAGCGATTACATTGATACCCTCAATGATATGCGGTCTTCTGCACATGCATTCGTTGACGCGCCCCCTCAGGCAATCAAACCAGACGACGACAGCTTGGATCGCGCAATTGCTCTTACAGGTGATGACATAGCATCGTTCAAGCAGGATGACTGGAATATGGTTATTGGAAACTATACTGAGGTCGTCTTTGCACGTACCACCCCGGAGCAGAAGCTGAGACTTGTCGAGGAGATCAAGCTACGAGGCGACAATATCGTGGCTGTCATTGGAGACGGTGTCAATGACGCACCAGCTCTCAAAGCCAGCGATATCGGAGTTGCAATGGGCAGTGGTAGTGATGTCGCCAAGGAGGCTGGTATGTGACTCGTGATCCATAATACTCCACAGCCACTCAGCAGCTTTCCTTCAGCGGCCATGATCCTATTGGACAATAAGTTCTCATCTATTCCTGTTTCGATAGAGTTAGGTCGTCTCGTCTTCGACAACCTCAAGAAGGTCGCTTTATATGTGATGCCAGTGGGTGGCGTTCTATTTCTGTTAATCGTCCTAACAGCAACTTAGGCTGGCACCTATACTGAGTTTGCGGCCGTTTTTACTAACGTATTCTTGGGCATGCAACTGCCTCTCAGTTCTTACCTTCAAGTCTGCTTTTCCATTACGAACGACGTTGTGATGTCTATTGCGTTGATGTTCGAGCAACCGGAAATGGGTCAGCCTTAATCCAAAGCTTGTAGCCTCTAGAGTAGTCATCTAATACCTTTGACCTGGTAGATCTTATGCAGCGAAAGCCACGAAATGCGCGAATCAACCGGTTGACAGACTGGAAGTTTTTCTTTCAGATTTATCTAGTACGTTGACGAATTCATCCCGTTCAAGGAATCACTAACTTTGTTGTGAACAGTTCATCGGCTTAATGATGTGGCCCTGCGCTATGTCAATGTGGTTTTTGTACATGCACACGCAAGGACTAAAATTCCACGATGTAATTCTGGTATACGACAAGTGGACTGATGGCTACAAGGGCTTCACCATAGACCAGCTCACTCACTTTGTTGGCGTCGGGCAATGCGTTTAGTTCGTCCATCTCCCCGCAGAGCGATACACGCTTCGACTCTGACCTTCCACGCAGCTACGTGACCATCGTATTCATGCAATACGGTGGATTGCTCGCTGCGCGCAACCGTCGCGTGTCAATTATACACTCAAACCCACTGTGGGGCCCACGCCGTAATTATGCTGTGCCTCTTGGGATGATCGCGACAGCACTCATTGTGGTAGTTAACCTCTATGGGCCGGGCTTGCAGCGCGTGTTCGGTACTACCCCAATTCCGGGGATGTTCTGGGGTTTGCCATTTACGTTCGCCTTGGGCATTCTATGTGTGGACGAAACGCGTAAACTGGTTGTCAGGACTTATCCGACGGTGAGCACAACTGCCTCAGCATTACAAATACAAACGTGTTGATTTTTCTGTTCTGCAGTCTATTGTTGCCAAGATGGCGTGGTAGGCGTGGTGTCCGTAATGCATTAAACGAAGTTGGTAGGTAAATGTTTCCATTTCTACGTCATATTTGTCACGTTTGTTTCCCGCAATAATATGCCATAGAAATATTTGCGAACCATGATGGCTGTTCGCTGTCTTTCTTTCAACATGTTCCTCGGTTTCTCAGAATTCAAGAATGGGTACAATTTATTGACCAACTTCTGCGCCTTTGGGGCACAGTGTTTGCGCTTACATCGGGAGATATTTGAATATTAATGTAATGGTTGTGAACATCTACTGAGACAAGTCCCGTGAAGCAAATAAAACCAAAATGAGTACGTAACAAGACACATTACCGTCATCAGAATTGGGACGAGCCAACTAAGGCTTTGCACGTTAAATTTATTTTAGTTACACGGGAGGTGTAGTTCGTAATTCTCGTCCTTAGTTTTGGTCCTCCGATCGATCATCGCCTTCAATTCGTGATGCCCTTCTGGTCCTCCACCATGCATCTTCCTAGCTTCTATGTGGCAGACACCATGGAATCACTTGTTTTGTCTTCGGTTGGCACGACAGCCCTGCCTCGGCCACCACAGTTGAACCGTTATATAGTCGGACATTCACGCACTGAGCACCTGCGGTCCTGTTTGGCGGACCAAACTTGAAGAACTGTTCTGCATCCCCAAGGAGCCTACTAAAAAATCTCCGTGACGAAATCAGGCCTTAATATCAGGGCAAGAATTTCATCGTCTGTTCGCAGGCTGGTGAGCCCGTCTCAGATGAAGAAAATTACTAAAGAGAAAACGGTGTCCATGCTGAGAGCTAAGTCATGACATATATTCGTTGTGTTCCATTGTAACATGTATAATTTTGGTAGCATGAACAAACCAGCTTGATTTGGATGTCACTGGGATCGCAGAAGCTCAATACTACTCTACTGCCATAAGTTTGATCCCATGCAACTTGGCAGATTGGACAATCTGTGATAAAATCACTAGTAAGCGAGCAAGAATGGTACTATTTATAAAGGAGATTATTGTAACGATAAATCAAGCAAAGACAGTAATGTGGGGGCTCGAGGGCCAACATAACTTCATACCCTATGAGAAATGTCCTGCCCCACATCATCTGCTGTCAATCTCCGTCCCCCAAGCGCATATCTGTTATTATCCTCCACTCTTAGATTCGTCTCAACACTGTCATTGATAGCTAATTTCGAAGAACGGTCTGATAACGTATCATGGGCCAATGTGTGGTCGTCGCAAGTATTATCGGCTGCACGATAGAATGACACAACTGTGGCCGTGTTCATTTGCGGATCTGTTAAGACTCCCAGGAGAAATGCACGGTATACGCGGCAGGCCATTGTGCTTGATAGTGCGATATACACTGAACCGAGTATAGGCTTCAATACTCCAGGAATCTCGGGGGAGAGAATGAGCGCTGTCGCGGTAATGGCCACTCCTATGGTGGCGCTTATGCATATATTAGACCGACATTCGTTAACAAGAACATCACAAATAAAAAAAGACTGACAAATAATAAACCTGTCCGCCTTGTAAAAGGGCCTTGGACAAATTAAGTAGGCCATCGCCCATGAAGAATGACTTGGCTCGTGAGCTCCAGGTACTACTCGCTATCGCTAAAGAGACCATGCGATAGGAAATAGCAAAGAAGACGAGGGTATCATTCACAGCAGTCAGAATGATTGGGACCGTAGTGTATTTAGGTGCGGGGCCTTCGATACAGCGTCGCGTGTATGGTATACGATCTGTCGATTCATTCTCATTCCGACATCATCGTGGAGAAGACCACAAAATACGCACCTCTCTTTACTCCTAGCAGGATTAAAATGTGCAGGCTCACAACAACTAGCCATAATAAGCCGAAGGAGGCAGTAATAATTCTTGAGTGATTGTAGACAGCCCTCACGCGGATGAAAAACAGTAGCGAAGTGGCCGCTACACCAATCTCGAGAAACATGCCTTCGACATATTTGAGAGCGTTGCAATCGTCTACCGGAGCAACTTTTCATACCATGTCAGTCGATCAACCGCAAGTTTATGTGAAATCGACAATCACTTCTGTAAATCATGGCTAATAGACAAGAACCAAAAGTTCCGAATCTATTGGCGTTGGCACTGAAGGTGATCAGCTGAAGAGGCAGACCTTATAAAATACGGACCTCGATAAAAAGTACATGATATTTGGCCAGCTGAATCCGGCTTTGCAAATAATATTGTACTCCTCTGGAATCGCCATGAGCCAGTCCCATGTGAAGGCCTGTGAGTGCACGCGATGAGATCCACTGTTGGGTGGCATTGCCAAAAAAAAAAAAAAACCTTACTGCGAATGTAGCGACATTTCCATAGCATATAATCTGAAATGGATCGGCAACTTCTGGGCGCAGAAAAGCCAACGGCGTGTAGGGATTGAGGATCGCATCTAGGGGTATGGTGCTATTGCTGGTCATAATGATCATCAGCGCGAGGCAAAATGGAACAGAGATCTTCACAGGGCGGCAAGGTATCTATACTGGTCAGTGACTTCAATTCGACACTTGCTTACTCAAATGCGATGAACGTCGATCCGCACAGATCTAAATGCGAGTTACGGCCTCAGGCTTGAAAGGATATTTTCCCATCAACCCTGCAGGCCCGGGTCCTAGCCATATGGTAATTGTAGTGCGGATCATTCACGCGAGATATGGAACAAACAACATGGCAGAGCTGCGGCCCAAAGTCTTAAGTGATAGACCATATCAACCTACCCTAAACTTGTGATTGCCATAATACCTTGCCAGCTCAGCTCAGCCCCGTTTCCCTGCAAATCTTGAGCGCGGCCTACGATAAGCTCACGTTGATACTATCTCTTCGCAGCAGATAAGGTGAAGGTGTGGGCCAGAATAGACGGCCAGAATAGACGGCCAGGACAGGCTAGGACTCGGTCTGCTAGATGGCTAACTCCGGCTATGTATTCCCATGAACCACGGACTCGAAGTCATGCTTGCGGGGATATACATTGTTTCACCCTGCCACCGCTCACTTGCTTGCAAGAGAGCGCCCAGGGTAGATCATCTCCATCAGTCGTAGGAACAGACAGGAAAGAGGCGTTTTGCGAAGATTAGGCGGGGAAGCACGTTGTTATCATTCTTCCTGGGTAATAAGAATTAGGTTGTAAAGAGAAGAAGTGAACCTCTCACTCTCAAGCTTGACTCAGCAGGACAAGGACATGACAACCTCGTACCCAAGAAAAACGAACGTATAACATGGTCAAACTTTAGCCGCTGCTCTAAAGGAGCCCAAAATGCTGTGTCCTAACTTAATAGGAAAAGGCATTTCTTGAAACCAGATGTTACTGACAGGGAGGTAAGGTGTGATATCACGGCCCATGAGAGTGCCCACTGTTTTGGGCAACCCGCCATTCGGTGTGAGTTTGGTGTGAAAACGTTAGCCAGAAATAGGGTCAAATTACCCGTTTTGAAACCCTGGAAATGACGAATTTTTGCGCATACGGAGTCACGTGCCGAGTGCGCTTTCGTCATTTCCAGGGTTTCAAAACGGGTAATTTGACCCTATTTTTGGGGTAATCACATGAACCAGAACTTTGTCCCAACGGTCTGTTACTGTATATTTTGATTGCATGTTTAACCAGACACAGTATTTGACGAAGTGTCTTCAGCATAAGCTCCCAGTCCCAATAATGATACAAGGAATCTATATGATCAATAAGCAAATTTGAGATGTGGTTGATGAGAAGAACAGTGCCATTGATGGAAAAAATGATGTCAGCAGAGTAAAAGTTTGTGAGAAGACTTCGTTGGAGCGGAGTGTGTGGATTGGTGGAAAGCAGTGTGGTAGATCATTTCTCAGAAGATGGTGATGATAAGTGGTCCCATAGTTATAATTGTTGATCTGATTACTGTCAACAATATTGAAAACAGATGCATGTGCATCAATGTGGCCAGCCACCATGGCACAGGATCACAGACTGAGAAATACACACTAAAATGAAAATTGTGAGTCCTTAGTTTACTAAGGAGTCATCTTTTAACTGGGGAGATGCGTAGGCTGGCAAATTCCAGTGACACCCACAATCCCGCCATTCCCAGGGTTTGGGCATGAGTTTGGTGTGAAAATGCCAGCCAGAGGTCTAGCAATGTCAGGCAATATTGTCTGAAATGCTTGACAATGTTCATGGTACTTGGGTGGGTCTCATGTGCACATGTATCAGTGAGGTGTGGTGTAAGGTCTTTTGGGAGTGGTGGATTGGAGATGAATTTGATTTGTTGAAAAGGAGGCTACACGATAGTCAGAATTCACTTCAAATGGTTTTGACACTTTTAAACTTGTACATTTTCTTATCTTCCAGGCATCCCCACTCACTGACACACCAAAAATGAAGTGTTGAGTGGATGGAGCTGGGAAATCAGCTGAATTTTAGTCACATAGCTCTCAAAGAGTTTCATCATTTGTTACGGCAACAAGTGCCTTCCCTGGTTCATATCAAAGTAGACATGGTGCAAGTGGTGGATCACTATGGCAATCAAGAGTGATCAGCTCTAAAAAAGGTACTTGTTTGGCAATGCCGCAGACGGGAGGTGGTGAGACCCTGAACAGTGGTTCATATAATCAACATCAATAGTTCAAATTCATAGAATCTGCACCCCCAGTGTGCAAACTGAAGTAGGAACATAGATTAGCTGGCCTGGGATGGAAGATAGAATCTCATTATTGTAATCAATTTCTACTTCAAGTGCACATGTCCTCGAGTTCCCTGCTAAAACTATAAAAGAGGAAGGGCTGGCTGTATATCTGCACTGTAAGTGATATTTGGTTTGTCTCCCCTAAGTTTTTTGGGAGACAAATATGATTCAGGAGTTGTTATATCCTTATTTATACCTTGCTACCAGAAATCCCATACTAAAAACTTCCTGCCCCCTGAATTGCACTGCCACTTCTGCCAGCTTTGTCCCAAGTCACATATTTCAACAAGCTGTTGGTTGGCAGAGTGTTAATTAATCCTTCAGCACTTGGCATCCCTATGTAATGTTATAATTATTGAGTTCCTGAGAGAGTGAGTCAATCTTTGCAAGAATTATAGGGTTCAACAACTTAGAATATAGTGGGTTGATATTCTAAATACACAAGTGTTTTATCATTAAGGAATAATATTGAAGTCACACTGTGAGGTCTGAGGGCGTTAAAGCGATGAAAATATGATTATTTGTCAGAGATATATTTATACTTGGTGGAGTGGGCCATTGCTTTGCATGGCATATACGAGTCAGCTTTTATTTTTTTTATTTTTTTAAAAAACAGAAGAACTTGTACATAGTGGGCTGTGCGCAATGCATCTGGGACATAACAGCATATTTACTTCTTCCAGAATTAAAATACATATACCTACCTATTTACATTCTTTCTTATAATCAAACTCTTGCATACACCACCAAGATTAATTTTTTCCCTTTGCATTTCAACAATCTTCTGGAAGAGAACTTGTCAAAATCTCCCTCATTTTCACAACTACTCCCTGTGGTCATACCATCATGATACCATACCATACCATCATTCCCAATAATACGAGATGTAAAATGGAAGTCTCCATGGTATATTAACCCTCTGACATCCAGAACCACAGTTTCACCTTTCTGCTCAAATTTTAAAGTTTTACTAACTTTAATATTTCTTGAGTTAATTTCAAAGACCAACACACTTGGAGTAGACTTGAAATTGACTGGCTGCACCATTGTAGAAAAACAGTGGGGACATTTTTCACAAGTTTCATGTTCTAAGGACCCTAACCATTTGCAAGTTGACTTTGGCATATCCTCTTTTTCATATAGCACAAATTCTAGCCTATCATCAACAGATGGTTCAGAATATTCACAATTGGTACACTCAGGGCTTAGAATGGCTACAGTATCATGAGGGGCAAGAATTGCTGATGTTAAAGCTGCAACACTTGTGCCTCTGGTTCCATAAGGAAATTGTGCAGGACTTTGAGAATGAAGTTCATGCCTGATAGTATCTCTGGCTGTTTCAAAACTGGCTTGACCATTCATATATTTTTTGAAACAGATGGACAGTGACTTGAGATGGTGCTGGTTAATTTCTTTGAATCATTTTGTCCAAACTTTTGTGTCTGTGACCCAAATTTCATACAACACTGTAAAGAGTGCATCATATGCACAACTATAATTATCACCATCCCATATAAGTCCAGAAGGTGAGGAATCATTGGAGGTTATTATAATTTGAGCTGTTTTTGTTTTTTTGGCACTTACACTCAAATCATTGTCCTCTTCAAATTTTCGCTTTTTGCCTAACTTGACAGGCATGCTGCCTTTAGCTGCAACAAATCCAGATTGAATGTTTGTTGTATTGCTCTCAACTGGAGTCTCAGTATCAACTTCTTTCTTCTTTATCTTGTCAATGATTTGCCAGGGCGCATCTGTTACAACAGGTAGAAGAGGCAGTGGATCTGTGACAGACCATTGCAAGGCAGGATGAATTAGTGGAGGTACATAATCGGCACCCTTCCATTGCTGATATGATCTGATCAATGGGTTCCTGAAGTTACCTTCAACACAATCAGGAAGTTTGCCTTCATATCTGAGCTTGCTGATCTCATCCAATAGTTCAAGTTCATGAAATTCCTGTCTCAAATATCCTGAAGCTCCACAAATGATGAGGTGAGGGGAAAATGACTGCACAATGACAGTTCCACTTGCAGTTGCACTTCTTGATAAACATGTGTAGTAGGATTGATGACTTCTGCAATTGCTCAAGTCAACTGGATTTTTTGGTCTGGTCTTTCCTTGAGATGTATAATCGGTCATTGAGAAATTAAGCAATACCCATACTTGACTTCTGTGGATGTGTTCTTTCAAGTCACTTGAAAAGGTGCACTCTATATTTT
>KN832977.1:563569-585604 GCA_000827315.1 Piloderma croceum F 1598
TTGTTCAGACAACCAGGCTTGTTAGCATGGCCATCGGGAGTGAGATGCACAGCTTGTTCGTGAGCGGAGATGGCCTTGTCAACATCAATGAGGTCCCCTGAGTGCTCGAAGCGGCGCGAGAAGGAGTTGCCAAGATTGGTCAGACGACCAGGCTTGTCAGGATGGCCATCAGGAGTAAGCATAAGACTGCATTCAAGGGCAAAGATGGCATTTTCGATGTCAGCAATGTTGCCGAAATATTCAAAACGATGGGCCAGTGCTAGCCCAAGCTGACCATGGAGTGCAGCCTGGAATTCATGGCCGTCTGGCGTAAGTTTGGTTGCGGTGTCATATGCAGCAATTGCCTTGTCTAGATCATCATTCTTCTGTGACTGCTGGTATAGCCTAAAGAATCGGTGACCGGCGCGCATCAGACGCAGTGGCTTCTCATCGTCTTCGTTGGAAAGATGTAGAGCCGTTGTATATTTGACATCCAAGGCAATACGCGTGAGAACATCGTTCGACATTATTTGACCAGACAAATGAGCGCGAGTCCCTAAAAGTTGAAGATTAAATTATGTCCAATTTCCTAGAAGCATTGACCGTACATTCCTGTTCAACAGCTTCTTCCTTGGCAGCATCTTCGAACCGGCCAGATGAACATTCTGGGGGAGTGTCGGGCGGGATAACAACACAGTGAAACACAAGTTCGAGCGGGGGGCCATCACTGTTGTTGTCGAGCATTCGAACATGCTCTACGAGAAATGTTCAAATATTAGCACAATGCACATAAAGGAATGACGTTAAGCATAGTACATACTGTGTTCGACCTCTGCATATTGTGCGATTTCGGCGCTGAACAGCTCTGTGAACCCAAGACGCTGGAAATCGCGGCTAGGTTGTTCCATCATGACTGCCAACCTGACGGACGGGTCACTATGGGACCTGTGGGTTGGTGGTCAATGGTCGTTGAGATCCTATGCCAAAAGAAAGGATATGGAGACGCATAGCCATGACACCATGGTGAACCGAAAGACGAGTTGAAAATTAACTCACAGTACAATGTTTTCATTCAACCGCCAAGACGGTCCCGTGGACTCCTTCGCGAACTGTTCAGTCGTCTTGACCTTAATGTCGTCCACGTGGACTTCAATGAATAAGCGTGCATCGTCGGGGAGACTGTTATGGTTATCAGATGGACATCTGATCACCACATCTGGAAAGAGATCGATTATCGATGAGCCTGCGACTCTTCGGAGAATGAAGAAATTAACCTGTGAGATATATGTCACTTCATCGATTGTGTGAGTGCGTTGTATCTCTGGCTGAGAGCATCGGACTCACCTCATTGGAAACTGTAAAAAGAAAACTGTGGAACGGAGGTGGTGAGGGCCCTGTCAGAGTGGGGCAAGATAGACATCGCCAGAGAAGCATCGAAAGCTGTAGATCATGTGCCTCAGGTACATTGACAGGTACCCTGCGCGCTGCGCCTAATCTGGAGCGATACATCCTTGCGACTAGCGCGCGCCGCGCGTGCATAGTGTAAGCGTGTGGAAGGAAACGGAGATCTGCAGGGCCAGCTAATCAGAGCGCACAAAAAGCCATCGACATCAAGATGGAGAGTTGAAGGTATGCTGGATAATGTGAATATAGGTGGGAGTCCGCACCTTGAAAGCATTGATCAGCGCCTAGGGTTAAGGCGATACTCCCGGCCGGCCCGGGGATAGGACCTTCCCAACACCGCCTCCGAGATGGGGGCGATTCTGCGTTGATGGTAGTGGTTTATATCTCCCTCCCTTCTTCCGTCCCCATTCCGAGCTAACTGACCCCTCGTAATGACAGGACCTCAAAGACCCTCTCCCACTCCCTGATGACCTCCACCACCCCATCTCCGTTCTCTCCGTCGTGTCCTCTACCAACTTATCAACACCTCTACAGATCGAAGTGGGGTTGGATAATGGGAGTGTTTATTGGTGAGTTCGGTCTTTCATTCTTTTCTTTCTTTCGCATTTGTTATCATCTGGTACTCACCTACCCACTCACACAACTAGATGGGACCTCCAAAGAGGCCCAATCAGACGTATGGACCGGCTCCTTACCGCGCATATCCTCGTGCTTGACTTAGGCAACGCTGCGTCGTCGACGAAGAGCTGATGCTGGCACTGACGATAGTATTGGTAGTGCGGGTGGTGATATGGGAATGGTGGGGTGTGGGTGGGTGGGGGCTTCAGGGTTGAGTTTTGGGGGATGGATTGTTAATGGGGGGTTGGATCGGACTGGTCAAAGTACGTTCGTTCATAATCTAACGATCACCTCACCCATTTTCCTTTTTTTCGCTTGCATGCATGTTTATTTGCTAATCTACTCTATCAGTATCAGGTATGGGATGCATCGCGGCTTTCCCACATCCCACACAAACCAATCTACCAACCACACCCCTCTATCCCCGTGCGTCGCTTCCTCTGGCGGCCGGGATACGAATGCGAATTCGCTATCGTCTTGAACGAGGACTTCGGTAAGTGGCTCGGGGAGCGGAGGTGGGATCAACGCTGGGCTGGGGCTAGTCCTGATTTCACTGGTGGATCGCGAAGTGGACTGTTGGTGGGTCTGCTGTTGAGGGTGGTGTTACCGGTGAGGAGTCTCATTTTCATTACTCGTGGCGTTGGGATAGTGGACTAACAACTCGACATGTCTATTATAGATATATATAGCATTTGCTGATTCGCACATCCTCTGGGCACAGAACTACCCTCTCATAGCTCGATGTTATCCAGAATCACCGATGCAATACTACATACGGGTGTCTCTTGAGAAGCTGGGGTGGGTTGGCGTTGGAGGAAAAGGTGCCTTTTGATGTGTAGGTATCATTTTTTTGGTCGTTCCCCGTTCACCTTCTGAGCGGCCAAGCTGATCTTGGCGGTCGTAGTCATCCCGATCACCGACAGGCTTTCGAAATACTTAGGCGTGGAGTGGAAACTTGAGTGTCTTGGGGACCGACCTATCGGCGATACCTTCACGGATTTTCTGCACGTTTGTTCGAGACTCGAGACCTTAAAACTTTTATTAAGCTAGCAAAACACCGTACCCACCAGCATATTGCCCAATAACTCGCTCGTCTCTGATGGCAGAGCTCGGCTTTTGCGGTAAGTTGTTATTGTCAATGAACTTCTCGTAGCTCACATGTCTTGTCTAAAGGTGAAAGGTGGCGGTCGCGGCATGGCACCAACATTCAGTTCTACGACTGGTATTCAGATATCTATGGCCCGGTTTTCGGATGTTCTATACGTTCGGATGAAAGAGCTTGTTAAAGTCGGTGCTGGATGTCTTTGGGATCAGGTTTACAGCAAGCTTGCTCCTTTTGGTCGCAATGTCATTGGAGGAGCCCCGTAGGTGTAGGTGGATGGCTTCTTGGCGGTGGATATTCTCTCAAGAGTAATCAATATATTGTCCCATTCAGTTCGGTCATATGTCTGAAAATCCACCACGTGATCCACGACTCACCCTGCGTATCGTTAATCAATTAGCCGCAGAGCGATATCCTGACGCTTAGCGCGCGTCGCGATACGGCTAAGGGAGTATTAGGAGACAAGGAAGGAAATGGAGGTCTGCAGGGCTAGCCGATCAAAGGGTTTACCTGCCATTGCACTGGATGTTATCTGCCATGTGGCTGTGCAAAATGCGCTCACTTCCATTCTTGTTTCCCCTCTCCTGTCTTTAATATATTACTATAAATCTTATTAAAAATGATGTACATAGCTATCCATGAATGCATAATTTACTCGATTTTACACATATTTAAAATTGGCTAACAACTCCGAAATATTGAACAATGTTATCTGCCTGGGAAAATGGCAGATAACATGCACAGCCACGAAAAAGCGACCACCCTGCTCAACTGTCTCTCTTGCTCTTGAGATCTTGAGAAGCTGCAGGTATTGAATGACTTATATATACTGGACCAGCGCAGCTGGTCGTAGATAGGGGCTATTGACTCGTTCTGATTCATGTACATATCGGGCCTCGACTCACGAGACAGACACCTTCCTTGATCTCCTTCCACCACGTCTGCCCTCCTGGACTACTCCATCTGGTGATGAGAGCGCGATTCAACGGTGTTTCCTTACTTTTTCTTGACTGAAACTCCATTGATTGAAACTCCATTGACTGAAACTCCATTGACTGTGACCGAAACCGAAACTCCAGACTCCTCAACTACTTCCACCGGAAGTTCCTCACCTTCAGAAAACTTTTCCTCAGTGCAGCAGTCTCTCGATTCTCTCAGAAGCTTATCAAATCACTTCTCTGATCTCACACTGGCTCGTGGAAAGCCCAGAAGAGGGCAATTCGGATACATTTCAGAAACAGAAGCCTCAACTACTCCCTCGTCACCCTCGACTCTCTCACGAACCAACAGTTGTTCCCTTTTCGACCAACAGCCTCGTAACCTATTCACACCAGATACATCACCGCTCCCTATTCCTATACATATCTCTGATGACTCAGATGACGAGATGCCACCCGCTATTTTCTTTTGGGGCGATAATCGTGCCGATGATCCTGTGCCTGGAAATTTCTTAAAATTGATTAGCAGTGGATTCAAGGAGTCATCCTCAGACACATTCAAAGCCAAACAGCTCGAGAATGGCTTCGCTACCAACTCGGTTGCTGAATTATGGTTTGATGCGCTCAGTGCAGCCACAAAGGCTGACTGGGACCTTCTCGAAGCCGCATTTAAGGTTAGGTGGCCAAAAGAGGTCATAGTACCTCCCACGATTGAACAGAGGCACTCACGATTATGGGCGGAAAAGCTTGCAAAGGAGGATATTGGAGTTATAGTTATGGCGAACGGAGTAGAGATGACAGGACAGGCACGATGGGCGAGCAAGATATTGGCATTGTCCGCGTTGGCGGAGGATTTTACCGGCACATCAATCCACTCAGTGCGAGATGGTATGCCCGATATCATGAAAAAGTTGGTGAAAGGCACGTTTGGAACATGGGCACCATTCTGTACGGCGGTTAAGGCAGTCAGCGATGACGAAATCAATAATGCTATCGCCGAGGAAAAACAAATCAGCGCCGTTGAGGACAAATCGAAGAGATTGCGAGCTCAGCTTCAGGCTCAGCAGAGCCCCACAGCCCCTCTCAGAACCGCATTCAGAGGCTTCAATATCAATCGCCCACGTCCTCCCGTGGCTCCCCCTTTGTCCGAAGCCCAATTCTTCCAAAATGGCACAATGAGCGCTAACAATATCATGAGCGGATTTCAGCCCACGCGAGACGCTGCTCCAGTTCCAACTCCATCCGCTCCTACTCAGCGCGCCCCTGTGTTCCGGGCTAATCACCTGCGTCACGCAGATCTCAGCACCAATACAAAAGATATGGTCCATTACCCCGATACTCCTGAGGGTCAGATAGCGTACCAGGCGCAGGTTCTCACATGGAAAACCACCAACCCACACAAATACAAAGGGGGTGACGAATATGCTCCCTATCCTCTCACACCCGGTACCCTTTCCGTTGGTGTTGGCGAGTGTCACACTTGCGGCCTACGTCACCCTATGGGAACTCCCCATCTTCGCGCTAACATTGATCCCTTCGAAACGAACTACCGTCGCATTGCAGGCTATATCATAAGGACCAGCAGAAACAATCCTCCCACCGCGCCCAAGCCTGCCAATGTTCAATATGTTGCAGCCACTCCTGAATATCTCGCATACCTTTCGCAATATGAGGAGGAGCAGGGAAATGGGGACGGACCCGCGGTTTAGTCGAACACCAGCGGGTCCTCAAAGGATCTATCGATAGAAGGAATGTAATCCCCAAGGCCTCGGAGGCCGCCCTTGGGGATGGAGAAAGGCCCCATGTAGACACATCATTGATCACAAACATGTATGATAAAAACATAATCAATTTCTTTGACGTGTACTCAGTGGGGGAAAATGGAGATGCTATACAATTTGAGAGGGTGATAAATCTCATTGGCATTAATGGAGAGCTTGTTGCGATCAAGGCAACATTTGATGATGGGGCAACGGTCAATGTCATTGATATGGCAGCATTCGAAGAAGTCAAAAGTCGACTTTCGGAGCTTCAGCCATCAAAAAAGGTGATGCGCATGGCGAATGGTGTACTCATACCATCAAACGGTTCATGGTCGGGAGTAGTTGTGATTGGCAATGTTCAGACAACCGGAACATTTGAAATCTTTGCCAGTGGAGGGGCGTGGAACATATTATTTGGGAAACCAATGCTACAGGCTTTTAACGCAATCCAAAAATATACCACCGATACCATTACACTTCACTCGAGCGACTCCGAGTCAACCCTTGTCATCCAGAATGAAAATCCGGACAAGTTACCTTTGGCCAAATCGTTACAAAAACCTAAAGTCGCAGTTGCGCAAGTTAGTAACATGGGAGAGCATGATTTTGCATCTCCCCTGAGGCCTAGGGAAGTCCGCAGTCATGTCGCACATGTTTCAATTGATCACCCACTTGATATCGCAGAAGTTAATAAGCTTGTTAATCCACGCGAAAACTTGGGAAGGCCACCACGCCAGACAGCATCCTTCTATTACTCCATACAAGAGGAACAAGCAGCTAGATCTCAAAAGGCGAACTATAAACGGAAAATTCAAGTGCAGCGAAGGAAAGAACGTAAATTGAAATCGAAGGCATTACATGAGGAATGGGATCGACTCGAAATTTCAGGCAAGTTAGGAAGGTACGGGTTTGATAAGATGTTGAGGAATACAAAGGCAGCAAGGGAGCGTAAGGAGAGGAGAGACTTGCGGGTTTGGAATCGAACACCTTGGGATTTCGGAGAGCCAAGCAAACCCGGACATCAGGAGAGTGATCTGACTGAGGAGGTCAACTCGGAGGTGGCACGAGTGATAAGTGACCAGAATGGGGATCGTCGGGCAAGGGTTGAGGATTGCCTGGATGAAAGTCTTGAAGCTGAAGGATTACGAAAATCAAAAGTCGCAGTTGCGTCCATTAGTAATCTAGGAGCGCATGCAAACGCGACTCCTCTGAAGCACAGGCATGTTACCAAGAATTCTTCTCACGATGAACAGACTGAAAAGCTCACCGATGCAGATATCCTATTGCTGCAGGAGACTGAAGATTCTCTTGATGATTCGGCCCCAGGAACTGAACAACCCGAAATTTCTGTGGGTGCCGACACATCCACATTCACTCGTGCCACTGCCCCCTTCAAATCCGAGCGCGTCGTGGAAATTCTTTGACACATCAAAATCGGATCTGATCTCTCACCTGCCGAACGGATCGCCGTTGAACAAACCATTAAAGACTTTGCGGACATCTATGCCCTTTCTGTTAGCGAGGTCAAACATATTCCTGGTGCCTATCACAAGCTTCACATACCCGAAGGAGCAACATTTAATACAAAAATCCGCCAACAACATCTATCCTCTCCCAAGGCAGAATATTTCTCGAAAGCATTGGATGTCATGCTTGAGGCTGGAATATGTGAACCGATCGATGCCAAGGACGTCAAGTGTGTGTCACCAATCACTCTGGCGACTAAAGCTCACAGCACTGGCGGATTGACCATTGATGAATTATATCAACGTCTGAACCAGGAATGCGAACAGGTCGGTGTTGATCAACCATTTATTGGACCCCAACCTACCTTGCCAGCAGGTTGCGATCCTACGGATCCAAATCCTGCACCACAGAAATTCCGGGTTTGCACAAACTACAAGAAGCTCAATGAGGTGACACAAGTATTGCCGATGCCGCAGGGGGACATCCGCATGAAACAACAGGCAGTCAGTGGACATCGTTGGATATCACTATTTGACTTTGCCGCGGGATTTCACGCTGTCGAAATTGCTAAAGAAAGTCGGCCGTACACAGCCTTCTATGCTGAGAACCGTGGCTACTTTGTCTACCGCCGTATGCCTTTCGGATTGACTGGTGCCCCTAGCTACTTCAACAAGGTGATTGCAAAAGCATTACACGGGCTGGTTGGTACCATGCTCCAATTATATGTTGATGACGGCGCCATGGCAGGTGATGTATTTGCGGATAAACTGGCGAATCTCCACACATTTTTCACTCGTTGCTGCGAGGAACACTTGTCCTTGTCACCCCAGAAGTCCAAGTTGTTCATGTCCGAAGTTGTCTTTGCTGGCGAACGCGTTGGAACAAACGGCATTCAGGGTGACTTAACAAAGTTAACAGCCGTTGTAAATTGGCAGAGACCTACTACAATTCAAAACCTGGAGGCATTCCTCGGGCTCACAGGTTACTTCCGGCCTCTAATAAAGAATTATTGCCTCCTCGAAAAACCGCTCAAGGATTTAGCTAACACTCTGGTCGTTCCTGCTGGGGGTGGGAAGCAAGCCTATCAAAATGCTGCTCGGGCTCATCATCTGCAGGAGCAATGGACATCAGCACATGATAAAGCTTTCGTCATATTAAAAATTGCACTCACCAGTGCCCCAGTTGTCAAGGGGCCAAAGTATGATGGATCTCCGTTTATTGTAACTACCGATGGTTGCAAGGATGGCTTCGCTGGCATTCTATCCCAACGCTTCATGTGGGAAGACAAACGAGGAGTTGCACACACGCGAATACATCCCATTGCCTTCGCCTCGAAACGGACGTCCGACTCGGAATCCCGTTACCAACCTTACCTCCTTAAATTTGCTGCATTGAAATTCAGCCTCGACAAGTTCTCTAATGTCATTGGCGGCTATCCTATCGAAATCGAAACAGACTGTAAGGCCCTCCGTGATACTATTGTCAACAATAAATTAAATGCAACTCACGCTCGCTGGCTCGACGGGATCATGGGACATCACATTGTTGATTGTCGCCACCGACCAGGGCGTGAAAACCAAGCTGCAGATGGCATCAGCCGTCAATTCACTGACACACCTCGAATCCAGGGCGACGGACATGACTGGACAGTCAATCCTAGCTGGGAAGCAAATATGGGCTTAGCCTATGACATATGGACCACTCAGCTAGACAGTGAGCAAACTACCTTGCGAGAGCGTTTTGCCAGCGAGCCTGTTTTCCTGGATGTCATTGACGCAATGAATAATGTTGATCATGGTAAACGCGTACGGGATAAGCGTAGGGCACGCCATCGCATGCTGGGATACCAAATCGAAAATGGACGTTTGTATCGGATTGGTGATGGGAAGTCCACTCGTGCAAGACCACGTCTCGAATGCGTGACCCAGGAGGAAGCTGTTGAACTGGCAAGGATTGAGCATGAGAAAGGGGGTCATTTCGGGCGAGATTTAATCAAGATCTCACTTCTTGACCGTATCTGTAGCCCCCGGCTGGATAAATCCATCATGACTGCGATTGTCGAATGTGGACGCTGCAAAGCTTTCGGTGGCAGTCATCTTGCGGCCTTACTCGAACCCATCACTCGTCGGCACCCTTGGGAGCTAATGGTGGGGGATTACATGTCAATGCCTCTCGGTAAAGGTGGCTTCCACACGATCAGCCTGTTCATGGACGTATACTCACAGAAAATATTCGGGTTCAAGTTTACAACCTATGGATCCACCGCGACCACTATTAGGTCCCTAAACCACATACGGCAAATGTACCGAATGCCCAAGGTCTTCATGGCCGATGGAGGCTTGCATTTTGCAGGAGCTGCCGTGGGGGAATGGTGTATTGAGCATAGCTCCCGATATCAACAGGTTGCAGCTTACTCACCGTGGGTTAACAGTTTACTCGAAGGGACCAACAGGAAATTGTTATCTCGCTTGAAAAGGTTGTGCGCGCCGAATTTGGGTGAGGACGAATGGGCAAAGATCACTAAGTTCAAAGACTTACCAGCGGTCTGGCCGGATCACTTTGATGTTGCAATTGAACAGCTCAACGGCCGTATACTGCCCGCCTATAAATTCTCCCCCAACGAACTTTGCTTGGGCACGGTTGTCAACACCTCGGAAACGCCAGTAGCGATCAGCAGCGAGGAGCTTTCCGAAGCTTCCGTTGCTATCCAAAATGAGTATATGGGACAGCAAAGTTTAGATGCTTACTCTCATATCTTGGATCATGCCAACAAGCGGAAAGCTGCCTTTGACAAGAAGGTACTTGCTTCCAAGGACGGAGTCATCAAATACAAGAAGGGTGACCTCGTACAGATACGTGACTCCAAGCTGGACTTCACACTCACAACGGAAGCAAAGCTGCTCCCGCGATGGGGTGCCCCGCACCGCGTAGTGGACTGTATTCAAAATTCATACCGACTCCAAACCATACAAGGACTACCCGTGTCTGGGGTTGTTAGTGCGCGAAGGCTGCGAAGGTTCATCCCAAGGCCTGGAACGGAATTGGAACGTGAGCAGGCGGAGATCGAGATAACCAGGGTTGGAGTGCCAGATGAGGTCATGGAAGGCCTTGATTTCGAGGAAGAGGAAGGGGACCGGGACGAGGGAGAAGTCAATGATGTTGTTCTGGGTGAGCAGGAGGTCATTGGAGAGGCAGATTGAAGCAGTGATAGTTGGATCGTACGCGCGGGGACCGCGCTTCACGTGGAGGGGGGAACATGGACCAGCGCAGCTGGTCGTAGATAGGGGCTATTGACTCGTTCTGATTCATGTACATATCAGGCCTCGACTCACAAGACAGACACCTTCCTTGATCTCCTTCCACCACGTCTGCCCTCCTGGACTACTCCAATACCTAGATTTGGATGTCTGAATATAAAAACAATTTTCTGCACCCTGTCAACCTCTTTAGATCATCAGAAAAACAGACTGTACAATTTCGATCAATTCATCACCCCTCCATGACTGTGACATGCCTGACAAAATGTTCTTTTCATCACTTTGCCTAGAAGCCTGTGACATGGGCAAAATTTTGTCAGGTGCCCCCCTTTGTCTGGCCATTTTGGCAGTGTTGGGTGTTGAATTTGAGGTGGCGGTACACAGTGGAACCAAAATTGGTGTTTTGTAACTGAAAACATCAAATTTTAGCGAAAATTACCTTATCAAGATCCCTGTGACAAACTACCCTTTTGTCAAGTGGCCTTGTGACTTGTGACCAGGACCAAATTTCGTTTCATCAGGTAGCCCTGTGATGCGTGACTGACAAATTGATCGAAATTGTACAGTACTGGTTTTAGGCCAGTTATGCTAGCACCACTGTAAATTATATCCTGCACCACTCTAATACTCCATTTCTCACAGTTTACCTCTAAATATATTGTCTGCTTAGATTTATTGATTTTGTTACTCAGTCTACAGATAAATGCATACTATATTCCACCTTTGCCACTGTCAGCTGCTTGCCACTACTGCCCTTCAAAAATAAAATATGAAATATCAGGATGAAACTTTCAGGGTTGCAGTGGAGTACATTTGTTAATAAAATTGATGAATATAACACTTGAACATAGGATGGAGGTGAGGAACTTAGTCCATGCACCAGCAGCCACAATCTTTCATTTTTCTAATTTCTGTTTCTCTCCTCCCTGCTGAAATATTCAATGCCGTGTCTGGACAACCAAGTAGTACATGTACAGCTGACATAGGCAATAATTATGTGGCTTGACTATATTTTATAGCAGAATGAGGGTTGTAGCATTGGTGGCCACAATTCTCCCTCTTTTTCCTTTTTTGAATTCTTTTTCATTGCTTTCCCTCTCAAAACACCCAGTGGAATGACAGGAAAACTGATCAAAGTGCAAAAAAGCAGGGCCAGATTGACATCAAGTCAGGCAAATGAAGATAGAAGGTTGACATCCAAGTCCAGTGAATCAAAGGGTTGATCAAGAGAAGCAGAGAATGGAAGAATCGAGGCAAGCTGGGATGAGAAAATATCAACATTGTATGCATCAAGGAATGACTATCTTCATTCTATTGGGCTGACTGTGGGAGACTAACGCATCCTTGGGACAACCACTGCCACGGTCATCATGCAACTTGAACTTAGGCATTGATTGACTCTGCCCAAATTCATAGGTCTACCTGCTCTGTTCAATTTGTCACATGGAAAGAACAATTGCTGTGGTATTCAAGTTGGAGCTTGGATGTTGGAGATGCAATTTGGACATGAGTCTGACTGCCACTATGCCACAGTGCGGATACCGAAAGATGGTATATAGAGTGCAAAACCTAGGTCTAATGGGGCTACATCCTGCATATCAATCAACCAACAAAGCCCATACCCTCTAAACTACCAACAATTGGCACCCAGTATTTGGAGGTATGTGAATGTCAGGCACTCATCACAGGGCATGTATTCCGAAGAACTTAGAACCATAGACCTTTGGGCATGCTGTAAAGGGGGCCAAGTGCGAGGAATCAGGTGTCACCCAAGAGAGAAGTCTTACTGGAAGTGGGATCTCTTTCCCACATCAAACTTTAAAATGAGCTTGGGAAGCACTACTGGGCTTTGCATGATAGGTGTTACTTGGGGGGAGTGGGCCATTGCTATGCATGGCAGGTATGAGTCCTATATTTTATTCATTTCATTTACATGTGTATATTATATACACACCATGATATTTCTACTATATACTTTATTTTATATATACTGTATATGAACATAAACAGGTCAACCACTCCAGCAGGTTAATTATGGTGTGTTTGTTCAATACTGCTGTATGTGACTAATAATAAATATTTTTATTTAACTAGTACTATGACACATTTTTATTCATATTACCTAAGAATTAACTGCAAAATTGAATTTGATTGATGATGTTCTTCACAGGGGGGGCTGAAAAACCATGGCAAAGTCCAATTTTGACATGACTTTCTTCTGAGTATTTATGAAAGCTCTTGAATAATTCTGTTGCGGGTAGTATGACACCCATTGATGGTTTTGTGATTAATTTGTGGTGGTTTTCTGGAGCTGTGATTTTCATATGCCCAAATCTTTGAGAAAATTCAGGTGTATGTACTTAAAATGAATAAAATAGGGGACTCATACCTGCCATGCATAGCAATGGCCCACTCCCCCCAAGTGAATTTTAAGATTTAAAACAAAAGCAAAAGGTTTATAGTGGACACCAAAGTTAATTATGTGCATGGATTAAAATGCAAATACTTTCAATACTTGATATGTACCAAGCATTGCAAAGCAAGGTGGCTATAAAAAGTAGTCAGAATATTTTGAACCTATACATGGGTATTTCTTGAACACTAAAACACTAAGCATCAGTAACAATCATTTCAGCTAAGACAATTATAAAGTAACATAATTAAATATGTATTAAAATTAACCATATATGACAAAGGAAAAGGATCCCAACCAGTTGAATCCACATTGAAATACAATACAGAATGTATATACATGCTCTGAAATTGTCAAAATAACCAAAACAGGTTGGTCCAAGCACCAAACAGACATAATAGTTGAATTTACATTGAAAAATGGTACATAATGCATATACATATTTGTTCATGCTCCAAATTACCAAATTAGGTTAGTCCAATTACAAAATAGACATCACAGTTGAATTCACATCAAAAAACAGGTCCTGGACATATATAATACATCCTATATCAAATGCATGTTAATATATTACCTAAATAGGCAGGTAATGTAATTATATACCATATGGTGCTTCATGTGCACCATTGTATCCCATAATAGATTCCAGTAAATACATATTATTTACTAAAGAGACCTGGGACATTCAAAATATCAATAACAAAAGTTACCACAAGTCATTTTAATTACTAAACAGGCATTACAATCAAATTCAGATTGTAAAATGGTACAGAATGTATATACATACTATGAAATTATCAAAATTACCAAAACAGGTTAGTGCAAGCACCAAATGGACATAATAGTTGAATTCACATTGAAAAATGGTACAGAATGCATATACATATTTGTCAATCTTCAAAATTACTAAATTAGGTTAGTCCAATTACCAAATAGACATCACAGTTGAATTCACATCAAAAAAATGGTTCCCCGACATATATAACACATCTATGTAATGCAATAGCTATTAAAATATACCCAAAACAATGTGAATGTCTTATACTGGCCATAAAAGGCAATGGATGAGAGACCATCGCTGTACAAGATTGTAAACAGATGTAAATAAGAGCATACAACAAATTTGTACCTTGGGAAAATATGTTGTAAGAACAAAACAAGACAGAGAAAGCTTATTTTTTCGGTATTTTGAGCATTTTGGATACAATATCCTAATTAGGCAAGTGCCACCACAATGACAAATGAAAAAACAGGTTAGTCCAATCACCAAACAAACATTATAGTTGAATTTGCATTGAAAAATGATGCAAAATGCATATATATACCTGCTAATTCTCAAAATTACCAAAATAGGTTAGTCCAATTAATAAATAGATATTACAGCACCTGTGAATCCCACACTACCTTATTAGTTAGCCTTGCTATGAGGGAGGGTCTCGCATGCCTAATTGGGCCTGACTTGAGTGATCCCCTCACATTCCCAATAATTCCTTGATATCGGTGAGCCAATATTGCATGCAAGTCTGCTGTGTACTGACGAGTTCTGCCCCTGCCGGGTTGTCCGGTATCTGTATACGCTATGCTGTTGGGCGGGATGTGCCGCCGCATGTGCCATGTGGAAGCTCACCGTATGAAACAGCGAGCTTGCCTTTCTCATCTGTATCTCCAATGTTTCATAGGTGATTATGTACTGTGCTAATGTAGTAGAGAATAGTAAAGGATTAGTGGAACATACTAATTATGCTCCCGTAGTACAGACAACATTTAGAGTTAATCAAACAATGTCAAAATAATAAGTGCTCGATGACTACGAGTGCGCTAGCTGTCAGAGATATGAATGAGATCATACACGGCTCTCGAAATCTCCTCATCTGAGTCATCTGCACCTTGATCCCGCTCCAGATCGTCTACAGTTTCTTCGTCAGCAATGGTTCAGGGCTCCAATTCAGCACCCAGCACTTCAGGTTCCATGTCATCATTGGTACTTGCAGGAGGTTGTATGCTCGGATTGCTAACACTGGCCCCAGGTCCCATGTCTGTGCTCTCTCCAGGTACAATGCTTCCAGTGAATCCAGACAGTTGAGATATCTCCGTGAGGCGACGGAGGTGGTGAGCATTGAATTGGCCTCGTTCCAATCGATGTAATGCAACTTGATGTGCTAACTGGGGGTTGAATTCTTGAATTTGATCTTCGCAAATGTGAAGGTAACGATCCTCGTCGCGAATGTATGTTGCAACCCAGCGGATTTCAATGTTCAGACGGCTGATTTCCTCCTTAGCTCGGCAAATTTTGAAGTGAAGGTCCATAGCGAGTCGTCCTGCTGGCGTGGCCCATATTAAGGGTGAGCACGAGTCTGGGTCACCCACAAGTACCTGTGGGTTTATCCGTGGGAAACCCATGGGTCAAGTGACCCACAGATCTGAGTTTTTGAGTGGCACAGGTCTTTACAGATCTGGGTAGCACATCTGTAGACACAGGTACCCACCACAGGTACCCACCTTACTTGTCACTTAATTTGGCCTTGAAAAATTGGATCAGAGTCAAAGATATATAAATAAAATGCTATCAGAAAAGTTAATCCAACAAAGTGGTACTAGTTGGATTTGAGCCAGCAACCTCACATTTTAGACCAGTGATGCTAGACTGAACTATATACACATGGAAATGTTGCCATAGGCACTTATTATAGATATTTTATTGGGTATCTATCACAGATCTTTATAGATTTTGCACAAAATAACCAGCACAATAGGTATTATGGTGGTAACACTATTTTAGATGTTATAGCCCATAGTGAACATGATTATCTACACATCTATAAAGGTCACAGTAGCATTGCCACCATATCATTTATTGTTCTTGTTGTAATTGGAATTAATGTAAAAATTATGAACATTTACCATAGACATCCTAATAAAATATTTATAATGGGTCCTATTATGGCCATACCTGTATTGGCCTATAACACCTTTCATACAAAATATATTTTAATTTCCTACAAGACTTGGTATAGCAGGCTTCATATTTTGATTATGTAGATGTATGTGGCTCAGTGGTCTAAAGCATTGGTGGTCTTAAATTTAAGAGGTTGCTGGTTCAAGCCCTGTTTGTGTCACTTTTCTTAATTAAATAACAAGTACTTGCATTTTTACGGGTACTTGACCTGTGGATCCGGGTCACCTGTACTATATTACTTGCACGGATCTGAGTTTGAATTTTGATAACCTGTAAACCTGTGGGTACGGATCCGGGTCACCCACGGGTGCACTTGTGCTCACCCTTAGCCCATATCCACTGTGAGATGTCTTGGCGGGCATCCCGCAGAAGATCGAAATCGGCCAGAAATGCGTATTCCACCACCTCTTTCCATTGAAGAGTGCGGCGGGGAGGATTTAAAGCAAGGGCGGCAGTGTTATATCGCTCGAGCGCTGTACAAATCGCGGGAGATCGCGCCTGGAGGGCTTTGCCGATGTGCTTTCGCATTGCGTAGCCTAGAAAATACAGTTGAGCACATACTATAAAAGTATCACACAGAAAGAACTCGCCTGTTTGAGATCGGTTCATCTTTGTAAGCTCGAACATGCGCGCGACGATGAGGCCCTCGAGGATGTCAAGCGCTCGTTGATACTTCCGCATGGCAACAAGTCTGCCGGTGCACTGCCATTCTTCACTCTCTGGCTGCCAGCGCTCACTAATGTCTAGTTTGAGCTCTAGAGCCTGCACCATGTTTAGTGTCTTATCGTACTTCTTGAGAGCATGTCGATGGGCTGTCTCTGCCTTACGCATCGTGGAGAGATCATTGACAGTGATACCACTTGTGGTCCATATGTTATGCGAAGCTGTTAGTTCACTTCTGCGAAGGTGATTTTCAGTGCATATCACAGCAGCACAGGATGGATTTCGTACTCGCTGGCTCGTAGATCTATGAGTTTCTGCCAATACTCCATCTGGAGTGTTTCTTCCTCAGGCTCCTTCTGCAAACCCTGCAGATATGCTCGCTCTTCATCCAACCATGTTTTGAACACACTCTCATCAGTGATTCCGAGATCCAACATGGCTTGTGCCAGAGCCTGCGGGCCACTATCCAATATGCCAAGTGCCTGCTTGTAATTGTTGAGGAGAAATGTTGCTATTCAAACTGATGTCAATGAAATTGGAGAAATCCTACAAAAATTGGATTAACTGAGGTTTTGATAAACTTCAAAAGTATCATTGTGTTCGAAATATGTCAAGATTGCTTGCATGTGATGAAAGATGCTAGCATAGCGGATGGAGCTGGCGAGTGCATTAGACTTTGAGAAAGCGCGTTCGCAACCCTCCAGGTCCTTGAGGCCTAGACCTTTAACATAGGTGGCCAGATGCTGAAGTTGACACAGACAGTTATGGGCATGGCCGTGGAATGAACCAACTAGGCAAGTGTGTCGTAACTCCCGTGCTCGGGAACCAAGGGGGCTGTTGTTCAGTGTAGTCTTGAATTTACAGCCGATGTCGAATCCGCAACCCAGGTCAGGACCAAATGCATCAAGGAGTTTTTTGACACATGCCAGAGGATACTTTGCGCTTTGTTTAACAACACGTGAGCGGTTGATAATACCATTTAAATAGCATACTGACAGTTCACCACTCATCACCATATCGGCTATAACCAGGCAAAAACCATGTTGGCAGAGGGCCAAAAATATTCCTTTCTCGTCAAAGATGCCCCACATCTTCTTAGTAATATCATCTTTCATGTTCTTCCACCTGTTAGCACACAGGTTGTAATCCTGTCAAAGTAACTGGTGAGTGCCCAGCCAATGTGACTCATGACGTGAATGGCAAATTTACTGCATCGGGGTCACCAGTATCATCCATCATTTCCTGCAAGACATCTTTCGCCCATTTATCTACATACTCCCTGGACAGGTAACGGTCACTGGGGACTGTTCTGCTGCTCGGTAGCTCAGACGAGGGCTGCAGTGTACTGTCATCGTCATCTTGGGATGGCGACCTTCTAATTATCCGCTTGAGTGAGTCATTCCTGTCTATAGCGTATAACATTGAATATAGTAACGGGGCTTCATCCCGTATCTTATAGGTGCATGCAGGACAGGCATGTTTGAGGCGCCAATTGGGTGTATTACGCTGGAGTATGTGTTGGACCCGCTGGCTCACACGCTTGCGGATTGCAAGGTACACATCAAATGCAATTGAGAACTGGCAGGAGAGGTATTTCTGGAATTGAACCTGCAAGGTACGGGTAATAGTCAGGTTTGAATTATATCATTGACATGTTGGCCCCTACAGTTTGAAGGTCACAAAGAGTTTTGACAAATGCCTGCACTGAGAGATGAGGACTTCGAAGGTGTGTGACCCGGTAGAGCTCAAGCACATCTACACTGATTCCAACGGTAGGTGTAATTGGTGAACAGGGGATGACACCTTGCCGTACAAGAGCCAAAGTGACAAACCTGTCGGTCAGCTGAATTGTCATGGATGCCTTGCTGGAGGCTTCGTGAACCTATGTAAGTATCTTCAATTAGAAGCTAGTGGGACCAGATTGCTTACTGTATAGCCCAACAATATTTACTGTAATAGATCCTGCAGATGCGTCTTCTACTGGTGAGGATTTTGTGGCCGAATTCTTCAGACTCCATCTGCTTCTCAAATGCACCATCACGTCGCTCAGTCCTGTCATGTCGAGTTTGACCATCAAAACGTGGCGGGACACGGTGATGATGACTGCATCCAAGTCAGTAGAGTCTAAAGAATAAGTAAGAGCAACTCACATTTTCCGTAGGTCTTTGTTGAGTTCCCTAACAGGTGCTTTGAACTCTCCACCAGCATGGCTAATGTTCAAAGGTTCGTCTCCATTCAAGATGTCATGCATATTAACATCTTCAAACACGGAACTGTCTTCTTCCTCTAGGCCTGGCAGCTCCTGAAGTGCTTCGAGGCGGTGCCGCTCCTTGGGGGTCATTTCTATTGCTTTGTGAGTACTTGTTCAACACACCGCATGCTTACACACCTTGAAGTCGGGCCTTATGCCTCTCCTTAGATGCGACAGATTTTTCTGCTATAGCTTTTGGACCGAGCATGGCAGATCCTTTTGAAATTTTACGGCCAAGAGCATCTCGAGAGGGGCCCCGGACGCGAATCTTCTTGGAGTTCAAGGATGTACGATTTCGTTGATGCAAAGTATTACCCACCATGATAGTTGTAGAATGACACGGAAGATTGTTGATTCCGTCTCCTGAGTGACCGCCACCATGCCAGCTTCAACCCCTATGAAATCTTCTCAAAAGCCATCATTACAACATGTGGAATTCACATATAACGGGTCTGTTCCTCATCCTGATGATATCAAGGAACCCAAGATAGGAGTTGAGGTGGATGCCTACATAGTTGTATCGGTAGGGCAGGCAGTCGGTGTGTTTTATAGCTGGTGAGCAACATCAGAAGTATCATTTAAATAAATATTTTCTGATCTATTAAATATCAGGGATTACGTCTACAAGTGCATCAAAGGTGTTTCCAAAGTGGTCTATGCACCATACCATAACTTTAAAGCTGCGCACTGTGTATATGAGAACTTCTACCACACCAGGAAGCTCCGTGCTTGTCCCATCCCCGGCGGCAGGTTTTGGCATCCTGTTTCAAACAACCCATCACCAGCCAAGTCCTCGTCATCCAGCGACAGTTTATGGGATCAGTTGGAAGATTTATCCAAACAAATGAACAGTATACTAGACTCTTCATCATCGGATGTATCTTCGTCATCCAGTGATTGCTTATGGGATCAGTTGGAGGATATATCTGACGTGCTTGATGGCATTGACATCTAATGTATCAACAGAGCTACGTGTATATATTACACATTCTACGTGCTATGTATTCTATGATGTAAATGTTCCATTTGATACAGCTTGACTTCAAAAAATTTGACCTGCGAAGTGATTGCAATTGCCATATCATATCCCTGTAAAAATAAGTCCCTGATTTCATCATGTGTGTTATTGCACGATACTTCCCCTAGAAACTTGAGGTCATACAGCAAGTCTCTGCCCTCTCGTATTTTTTGCTTAGTCCCATCAACAAAATCGTGAACTGTATCACTTTTCTGCGCCGCACACAGCTGCTCATCAAACTCAGTCTCCCAATTCATCTCTCCCCAGTCTACCCGCCAGTTCACGAAGTTGATCCGCAACTTCTGGATATGATACGTTAGATCGTCAGGTGGACCATCCAGTTCATCAGATGTTATAGACGCGTCCTCAACACGCTCTGCATATTGCTGTGGATCATCTGAGACATCCACACATGCATGCAGACTAACTGAAGCCTCAGGTTCTTCGTTTCTAGTATCATGTAATGAGTCATCTGTCCTGTAATGCATGCACAAGTTGTCAGCGATGGCTACAATCATTCAATGAAGTGCAAATACAGTTTTGATTGAGAGCCAGCCTTCTTTGTGCTGATGGTATCATGAGCAGACATCCGTTCATTTCTCTTCCTACCGTGACACCGTTAATCTTTCCATTGCTCGTGCATTGAAACGGGCCAGCACTCACTTTTCGCGATTTCTGTTTATTACTTATGTAAGTCACACAGACAACCGTGAAACAATCATGACATACTTTGCAGCACGGATGCATGCCTTTTCATTCTGAACGGCACGAACCCTTCAGTGTCATAACACTTATCAGAGATCCAATTAAGTTGACTTGATTATTTTACACTTACGTTGGGTTGGCCATCCATTTTTGCGTAGCAGCACATTGTCTTTTGGAGCGGCTGAAGGCACTCAAATCATCCATAGTGGATTAATAGCAAACTATGGACAACAAGTTAATATTCACACTAGTGGCAAAGGCTGGGAAAATGGCGAACAATAGCGAGTGGTAGTGAACGGTAGCGAACACGATAGCGAACTATTGTAAAAGGATCATTCAGAATGGGTTCTGTGTATTCAGTGTGTTTGATATCATACATACGGTGCAGCAGTGCTCTGAAACACAGTCCTTCGAATAATGATAGCTGGGTTTGGGCCTGAGGAAGAAAGTTAAGTGTTGCTACATGACAAGACTGAGCGCTGTGACTGCCAATTCCGTTAGGTGCGTCCCACTTGCATCACCCTCAAGTGAGGCCAGCCGTCATGGTGGTGATGCAGCTTGAGCTATATAATGTAACAGAAGCATGCTGGTATATAGACACAATAAAAATAAGAAGAAATACAGGCCGCATGATCCTCAGTAGAACTATTTTAAAACAAAAATACATTGTTGCTTACTACAGTGATATATCCAAATGTACTTGTCTTTCAAATAAAAAATATGGGTCCAAATCTTTGCAGGTGGATAGGTGGATTTTGCAAAGCCAATATGAATATTAAGTGCTCAGTCAAGCGGCGACAGTAGTAATCCGATTATGACACTGGATAGACATTCAATATTTCCGATCTTGAAAGCCAGCAGGTTCGGAGGCAAAAAAAATTTCTACGGTATAATACTGTCATCACGTCAATATATTTACTAGTACGAGCTTGTGGTACTCACCACATGATATGCCCAGTCTGTCACGTCCATCAAGGCAAACAATTGTAGGTGTCATCACCAAATTCTGCAGCTAATTTGTAAATGTCACCTTTGAATCAGTGTTCCATTAGTTCCTATATGCTAGGCATAAGAAAAAACATCGGTATGTGCTGACTCTGATTCTACAAATGCAGATATATCTGCAACCTCTGGAATCCTTGGCCTGTCAGATACCTCCAGAATTTAAAATTGTACTTGCTAAATAAATGAACAGGAAAATAAGACATTTTCATGCATCGGAGAAAGAAAATGAGACCAATACAGTGTCAGCACTGCATCAAATAGACGGCAAAATACAACTGGGAGCAAGACTTCGCCCCAGAGTCCCAGGCATGAGTCCTCTACTTTACAGTCCCCCACAGGTTTCCATGGACTCCCCATGGACTCCACATAATCCATATAAAGTCCATCTAAAGTCCCTATAAAGTCCACACAGACTCCTCATGGACTCCATGGACTCTTCATGGACTCCCCATGGACTCCTCATAGACTCCTCATGGACTCCCTATGGACTCCTCAT
>KN832977.1:588904-612042 GCA_000827315.1 Piloderma croceum F 1598
GGTGGTGGTGGTGGTTGCTGCTGTTGGTGGAGGTGATGGTGGGATGGTGGTGGTCCTCATCGTTTGTTGTCGTTGCTGTTGGTTGTGGTGGTGGTGGTGAGAGAAGGGTTGCGGGTTGCGGCTGTGGCGGTTGTTTCCCATGGGTCAGCCGTGGCGCTATGTATAGCATGCAGTGCGCCAAAGCAATGTGGCCAGTTGGTATAGCTGGTAAGTGCATTGTTGGGCTTGGTAGCAAAAAGTCGAGGGTTCAACCCTCACTATAACCATTTTTTCTTCTGTAATTAAAATTAAAAATAATTGATTAATATGTGGGTGGAGTCCATGGACTTTTCAAGGAGTCCACAATAGTCCACAGGAGACCTGATCACAGGTCTCCATGGAGTCCATGAATTCCGCAAAGTCCATGTGGACTCCATGTGGAGTCTTCATGGACTCTGCATAGAGTCCACATGGACTCTTGGAATAATGGCAGAAGTGGAAATGCAGTCCTCATGGACTCCCCATGGACTCCAAATGGAGTCCATGGAAATGTGTGGGGGAGTGTAAAGTCCTCCATGAGTCACCGTAGGTTCTGTCAAGCTCCCAGATGCTTCCTAGATGAATTATACTTACCGCAACTTTAGCTAGGCAATGAAGCGAGGACAGGTCAGAGTTGCAGTCACGGTGGGAGGCTGTGGGTGTTTGTTTAACGACAACGTGACACGGAACCAAATGCTATTCCTAATGTGGAAGCCGATCTGTGGGCGATGACTTCCCTGCATTGGCATTGAATTTTCGAAAGCTGGCGATTGAATATCTGTGGTGTCTCAAATTTGGTGCTGTATCCTTCAGTTATTGATGTCCCTGCATGCCTACATGGACTACACATATTAACAATTAAGTATTTCTAACTCTAGGCGACCACATCCCTGACTTGTGTTACTGTATCATCAGGTAATGATCCCTGGATGATAATCAGCCAGTAACTAGATACGCCAAATCAATCACAGCTTTCAAGGTCGGGATATATACATGTATCTGTCACCCATGCGTTATCATGGGGGCATTGTCATCCATTGGTCTATCTCGCAACGCATCCATCGACCCATGTGCTTGGCATAGAGTCGACAGTCAACTCCAGGTACCACGTGCAAAGGGCCTTAACTGGATGCACCATCACTAAGTGACTTTAATTTCACTTATTCTCTGATCCGATGTAGGCATCGTCCAACAATTCCAACAATCTAGCTGCTGGGTTTGATAAATAATGGTGCGAGTGTCTGTCTTGCCAGAGGATGCTAACAAACCAATCAGACGGATGGAAGGTAAGCAAATATGTAATTTCTGATTTTCCAGGTACTGATTGGACAAGTAATGCTCAGCACATGCTCAATCACCCTACACTGATCAACAAGCATTGATATCATGTCATGCAGAGGTCCCTGTATGTAGAATCTGAAAGAAGTTATTATCATTGCTAACAAATATTTCCATCTAGCACTACAGATTGACCGACCCATATTTATGACAAAATCCAACACTGTCCTCAGGGCTTACTTATTAGCGGAATACTCTCCCGTTCGCTTGCTGTTTGAAATCCCACTGGGATTTATGCTAGTTAATCAGCTCTGATTCAAGACGTCAAATTTGCAAATACAAACTTTTCCTATGGTTAATTTTACCCACTGTGTTTGCACCGTCGCGTATTAGCTTATATAGCCAAGCACTGGCCCATAAGCACATGTTACCATGTGTCGAGGCTCCTTTCAAAGAACACATAAGTTGATTGCGTTTCTTTAACACTTTAAACTCTGCTAAGAATGCTAATTTTAAGACACATCCACAGGCATGTAATCCACGTGATCCCCAAACAAATTGTTGGTGTGGTATTGGCAAACTCAGCTCACCGACTCACGTCTTCCCATTGTGTCCTGCTTACAGAAGTAGTACAACTACCATCACAAATCCTTTCCTTGAAGCAGCACCAACCTTTCCCCATACTTCCGCGTCATGTCTTGGCAAATGCCTCTCGCAGCAAATTCTGGTGCTATTCATTCAGAGGCGGACGCCAATCAACCACTACAGTACCCACCTTTGATGGCATCATCAACCATACTCGCCTCACAAATGCCGTCGACCGATTGTCAGAGTCAGGCCCAGGATACCAGTGGCCTTACAGCATTTCCACCACCTCCAGACGCGTCTCACGACATTGACTCCATGCCTGAATTCGGTTCCCAGGCTTTCGACTTTGATCAAGGTTCCAATGAGATCTCCAACTTCCACGGTTTTCCTTACAACTTCGACCCCAACCAAGAGTTCAATTTTGATATTCCCTTCGATGCAAACCTTTTGGATCTTGGAAAGAATGTTAACACACCTGATCTTATGTTACCGTTCAGCCCTGGCTCTCCTTCCAATACCCATTCCATAACTATAGGTTCTTCGGCACCTACCCCTGCTTCAGCTTTCACACTGTCAGCTTTTAATGACGCGTTCATATACGATGCTGCACCCCAGCGCACAGTTTCCTCCGACATGCCCAGAACAGCGGAATCAATGTTCAACACACATCGCATCACCTCAACGTCTATTGAACCTACCTCTGGCGCATTCCACAACATGTCTGATACCACCAATATGCGCTCTGCTGCGCCTGAGTGCACAGTTTCTTCTGGTATGTATGGCAAAACAGTGTCAGTGCATTTCACAACTAACACCACCTCGGCAGCGATCACATCTCCCTCCAGTCACGTATTCCATGATGTGTCAACAAAACTAATTCTAACGCTGCCAATTTGCACCGCTCCCAATGCCTTAACAATATGACACCGACAGCTCAGGTGACGGGCACAGCTGCATCAGCCTATCTACCACAAACCTCCTCGTCGGGTGGATCTACCACTGACATATCAAATGCCCTTTCCAATGCCAATATGCACTCACGCTACGCGGACACAAATAATGTGTCATGGGCTGGTCGCAACCCCAGCAGAGCTGTTATCGATCCTCGGCCTCCACCCGCTCGTCTCACAGACGCACACAAGGCTTCCTGAGCTATTGCACATGAGCAAAGGAAATGTGCACAAGAATCACTTGACGGGGATATTCAACAATTCCTGACTAAGCAGAATGACGAGATCGCGAAAATCGCCACAGCACACAATGTCAAAGTGGACAAGGTGAAGGATTTAGTGGGGTTTAATATCCACTACAAAAAGCAACGGAAGCCGACACTCCATAATGCCATCCTACACCTGAAAGCGACAGAAATTAATCAAGGTATGTCTGATTTGTATCAACATGCCGATTCTGTTAACTTGGCAACAGATCTTCCCCCCGGGCAAAAGACTAAGCTCACTGAGCTGAAAGCTCTTGTTGACGACGATGACACATTCAAAAATCTCTCAAAAGATTAAGAGGATGAACTTATCAACAACCTCCTCGAGCATCGTGATAACAGAAAGCATGGTGTTTGCGCGAACAATGCAGCGGCAGCTCGCGACATTCTATGTATGGGTGATGCCATGACAGACTTGGTACATATTTCCTCATGTTTATATGCAATATTTGTTAACATTAATATCGCATTTAAAGCTCGACGGCTGTGCTCACCGTACCAGCTCATATGGTTTCTATTTCCTAACACGTGGACACGTCAATGACACCACCAAAGCTACGTGGTACGGGAGTGATAACTCAATGGACTTCTTGGAGGACATTTTGCAGCTGGAGCCAAGTGAGGTGTGCCAACTATTTGAGCAGTGGGCTTGTTCCAGACACCAGAGTGAGTTATTTCACCTTGATTTCACCCCTAGCAGTTGACACAAATAAACCTCGACTTATTTTGTAGGCGCTGATGAACGCGACTCGCTTGACAATGTCCGGAAGCAGTGCACGTGTGGAATTCTAATGGGTCTTCGTAGGTGTTGTCTGGCTTTGTCTACTATCGCTGTGCTGAGTGGCCTCCAGGGACCCTCAAAAATAACAAAAAACTCGAGATGAACTACGTGAACTACGACAAAGCGATCGTTCTTGGCCTTGGTGTTAAACTTGTCGGATGGCCTAAAGCTATCAGCTTTGCAAAGCCGTCTTCCATTGGCAGCGTAGTCGACGCCTGTATGCTCCACGACGCACTTAAGTCTGGTGAATGCCACTGGATCAAACTCACCACGAGACAAATTGATGATCACCGTGGGGAACTGGAGAATTGTGAGGCTGAAGGGGAGATGATAGGAAAGCCAAGGAAGAAGCGCTCGGATGCTGGCAAGAAACGGAAGGGTCACTCATCTGACAATATTGAAAATGAGCAGCCAACAAAAAAAACTAGGCACACCACAAAGTCTGCCAAGACAACCAAGAGGCCCGTTCGTGCTGCCTCTGACGCCAATGAGGACCATGAGAGTGAGAGCGGATCCGATTTATATGGGTAATATGAAGGTATTGTTCTGAATCTCACATGGACGGTCCTTTGAATGCAGGCATTGCTGCCAAAGTCCCATTCAATCACTGCCACCATCTCCCTGTTACCAGCCGTATACCATTTTGTCCTTCGGTTTTACAACCATTTCAAAGGATCATTGTATTTTCCTCATGCTACACTTGAAGTGTACAGTTTCTACAGTGAAATACGAGATTTTTCATCACAGTGCTTACAGCATGTTATTTATTTCATTTTGTATCAGGAGGAGCATTTGCTAAGAAGAGTGAGCTACTCAGAATTATGCCCAATACATCCCTGAAGGCTTCTCTGCAATTTCTACTTGCCCCCCATCACCATCACCCACGCTACACGTTATCGAACAAATCGTACCCGTCGCACTCATTTCCTGATTGAGAAGTCTCGGACTTGGTACTCTGAAGGCCAGTAAGTAATATCGACTTCTTGTATAGACAACAGCTGTACTCTCCTACATGTGTAGAGTAGAAATTTATCCGCTGTGTCAAACAATGGAACTTGGGTGCCAGAAATGCGAGCTCGCTGTTTCATACGGCGAGCTTCCGCATGGCACATGCGGTGGCACATCCCACCCAACGGCATAGTGTATACAGATACCGGACAACCCGGCAGGGGCAGAACTCATCAGTACACAGCAGACTTGCGTGCAATATTGGCTCACCGATATTGAGGAATTATCGGGAACATGAGGGGATCACTCAAGTCAGGCCCAATTAGGCACGCGAGACCCTCCCTCATAGCAAGGCTAACTAATAAGGTAGTGTGGGATTCACAGGTGTATTACAGTTGAATCCGCATTGAAAAATGGGCCCAGGACATATATAATACATCTTTACAATACAATAGCTATTGAGATAAACCGAAAATGATGTAAATGTGACATATTATCCATAAAAGGTAATAGACAAGAGACCATACCTGTACATGATTGTAAACAGATGTAAACAGGAGTGTACAACACATTTGTACCTTGTGAGCATACATGGTAAGAACAAAAAAACAGCAAGCAAGATTATTTTTTGGTATTTTGACTGTTTTGATTTGTTTGAATGTAATATCCCAATTAGGCAAGTGCCACCACAATGACAAATCATAACAAACATCAGAGAGAATTTTAAATTTTTTGTATTCAAAATTCTTTTCCCACAGTAACAAAATCATTAACTTTTTGTTCCCACAGTACTCAAGAGCAGCGTGAGGGACATGAAAAGGCCTTAAAAGCATGGTCAAAAAGAATGAGCCTTAAATAAAAATTTAAGGACTCATAACAGGTTGAATATCTGAGTTTAAATATCTGCAAACAATCAGATATGCTGAGTTTTATATCACCACAGTGCCTCTGAATGACTGAGGACACTCTGTAAAAATGAAAATTCATGTCTGAGTCAGCTTTAGTCAAGTACTTGTAATTATTTTGGTATTTTAGTCAAATTGCACTTTTCAGTTGACTTTCTGTGACTTTCCATTGACTTCCAGTTGATATTCACTTGACCATCTCCTGATGGTATCCCAACCCATAAAAAAAGGGGGGAAAGCTGATGTGGGTAAGCTGCACTCACTGACTAAATTTACTAACAATTGACTAAAATACCAAAATAACTATAAGTACTCGACTTAGGCTGACTGAAACTTGAATTTTCATTTTTACAGAGGAAGAAATGTCCATTGCAGCCCTGATTACCAGATGCCCTGTCTACTAGATTTCAATTGGTAACCATGAGTTACAGACACCAGAGACATGGGTCATTAGGTATACATGGCCAGGGCACAATTGAATATCTTCTGTGCTTCCGATGTCCTGAGCAGCAGCCAAGTGATGGCTGACAAGATACAGTCATACAAGTTATTCTGTAAAACTACCATAATACATAATCCGCAGTGGTGCATCAGTAAAACTACAACTTTCTTGTTGGAGCTTGTACAAACTTGTGCAAGCTTGTGCAAGCCAAAAAAGTCAGCCAGTCACAAGCTCAACCAGCTAGGTCAAAATTTTGACAAGTTCATGCTGCAAACTTCTTCTATAGTCCCCCATTCCCAATACAAGATATCTGTGTCATTCAGAATGCATCTATAAGCTTAGTAAGCATGGCTCGAGAGTCTAAGGCATTGTTTGTTTACTTCTGCTTGCTGTCATTGGCAATGACAATAGTGACAAAAATTCAACCTTTGTGATCCGTTAAATCACTATAAATTTTTCTGAAGTGACAGACTTACTTCAAACATGTCTTATGACTGAAACAAAGTGATGTGTTATGAATAGACTATCACCCACCTTCACAGTTTGCAAATTCAGAAAATCCTCAGGACTGGTCAGCTTGCGTGGCAACTGGAAAAGCGCATTCAAGCCTGAAAAGGCAATAAAAAAATTGTAGTTTTTCTGATGTGCACCAGGTCCTGCATACCTGTTGGTCCAATTTGGAATCAGCATCATCTGAATTTGTAGCTGATCACTCTCGATTGCCATATATCACTTGGGGCAGATTTTACCTGTACCACTGTTATTTTGTTCCACATGGATGGTAGCCTTCGTTTCATCCACTGTTGGGCAGCTGACATATGCAAGCATGTTAGAGAATAGAGATTTAACCACATCATCAAAGGTTACTCCAAAGGGTGCCCCAGAATTCGCTTTGTGGAGCAAGGTGACTATGTACTGTCAAGAACTGTATTTCTACAAGTTCCTACTATACCTAATCCGGTTGGAGTTGTCGGAGGTTGGAGGTCTGGACTTGGTATAGGAAGGTCAAGGGAGACAATGCGGCCTCAGCTTATGTGCTGTGCCCTCTCTAAACTTCCATCATCTCAATTTATGAGAGGTCAGGTAGAGTAGAAGATAGATAAGAGAAGTTACAAGTAGAAGTCTAAGTTGATATTTGAACTGATGAAAGTACATGGAGTGCTACAGTTTATATACTCAAAGATGTGGCAGAGTCCAGGGATGTCGGAGTTCCGAGTTGTACAAATTGTAGCTGTGGTCAGAGTCATAGTCCGGGGAACATAATGTGCAGATCGGGTAAGTAATAATCAGGTAGGAGTTATTTAATGTCTGGGGTCAGAAATGAACTGAGTGCATAGGTAAGCATATGGGTGTGAGAGTATGTAGGCATAGTAATAATCCGTAGGCATAAGGATAGTCCATAAACATATTTGGAGAATCGAGTCATAGCCCCGGTTTGGAGTTCTGAAGTATTATATTTTCGGTCTGAATTCCTGGGATATAACATGCACCAACAATAGCCAGATTATCAGCCACTGGCAGTTCACCCTCTCAGTCATGGCAGGAACAATGATCAAAATAAGCATCATCATGTGATTGGTGGGAACAGTCTTTCCAATTATATGTCCCTGATGTAGCAATGACAACCAAAACCACAGCTGGATTGAGTGGCAAGTCACTGCCTTTGAATTTCTATGCCAGATGTTGGCTAATAATGTTGATCAAAGTCATGGGTGCTATGGATATTTCCATATTTCAGATGCTGAACATTGCAATAAGCAGACTGTTGTCAAGACTGATAAAATGGCTAATAAGGTGACTGCCAATGATGGGGAGATAATTTTGCCAGCTTTGTACACCATTCAAATTTATTATGTGAGTGATAGTTGACAAGGGATAGTACAGTCGGCCAAGTGCAAGCATGACAGGAAAGAGTTCCTGCAGTGATGGCCTACAGTGACTGGAAAGTGATGACAGACAATTTTTCCACCATATTCATCTCCTCCACATGCAGAATCCACTGCCAGTGCATGATATCAACATACAGCACCTGTCTTATTTGTTCATTTTTATTTGTTCATTTGCAGTCCCACCACTCAGTTGATTTGTGCCACAGGTTAGAGACATCAGTCCAATCAACAAGGATTATGCAAAGGTGATTCTTGATCCATTGCAAACTAATTCCACCATCACACCTGCTGTGTGCACATTGATGCTTACAAGAGGTCAAGAATTTCTTGTATTCCCAGTTGCTGAGAATGATCATTTTATAGAGATCTCCAGGATCACCCTTCTCTATATTTACAATCCACCATGTGCTTATGGCAATGTTGTTTGTATCTCAGGCTATCAATTATTGTCAGTGTAGATTGGCTACTGTTATGGATCCATAGAATATTTGTATGTACAAGTATTCTAATAGATCTATAAACTAAATTGGTGTTCTACAAAATAATGAAAGATGAGCTAGTTTCTCAAGAAATATTTAGTTACTAATTCTAGACTTCAAAAGATAATGTGTACTTATCTTCTGAAGTAAATCTAAGTGTCACAGAGCTGGTGGCACTTAGATGCAAGATGATAGATGAGCTGAGAGTATTCTTGGATAAATGTTATTGAGATGCCAACTAACCTACTATGTTCAAAGAATAGTTTTGAGAGAGTGTGAAGCAATCTAGCCCAAATTATTAGTCCAAGAGAGCATGAAGCTATCTAGCCTGAATATAGAGGTTATAAACAAACACAGAGCAAGTCAATGTATTGCTTCAATGGTGTGAATCAGAACATATTATGTTCGGAGTATTTCTCAGCTTGAGAGTGACTTAGAAGTGTGATAAAAGATGATATTGGTGGAGGCAAAGCCTTGTATTTATACATAAATCTACGGAAGGGAGGGGAACACAAGGGATTGTCCTTGAGTCATTGGAAAGGCCTTCAGCTAATCTGCAGTCTCTTCCCAAGCGTTCCTAAGGCTTTGGAAAGGTTCTTGTGAGTCATTCAGACTCATAAGAATGTATTTTCGGCCACCTGAAGCCTTCAATCTCAGGTTAGAGGTTGGGGTGGCTGAATCAGTGTTCTGAATGTGTTCCCAACAAAGCACTTCTGGATTTGGAAGGTAAGTTGAAACTCAGCGAGGCTACAGTTTCAGATGATCTTGTGGCCTCACTCAGTCTAAACTAATCTTAAATAAATATGTAAAAGTCCGAGACTGTAAGGTATAAGTATAATTAATATCCAAGGATATTAATTATGTTAAAATATAGAAAATAAATGTAAAAGTCATCTGAGATGTGAAGCGCTAAGTGGCTATGTCACCATGTGAACATAGCAATTATCTAGTAGGTACTCAGAAAGTAGGGTAGTGGACATCCAGATTCAGCTAAGGTCACATGGTCAGATTGTCACACTTCTTGCCTTGCATACTGTCATGGCCACCTCTGCAAATAAAATATTTTGACACCACAGAATGATAGTTTTGAAGGTCTGCTTCAATTCTGTGGCCAACAATCTCAAAAAATTTAAAATTTAGCAAGCTTATTGCCATTTTTGGTCAGGTAAATTTATGAATCTGCCAAATGTGTTTTCTTTCAATTCTGAGCAAAATAAAGTTTTGGGCTGGGATGATTTTTGTGCCTTGGGCATATGCCCAAGATTACATAATACACCCAATATAGAAGGGTCGGTGGCATGAGAAAGGCAGCTGGGGTATGATGGGGGGCATACTGCTGTCAAGCATGCAAATGGCTCTGCATCACCTCTGGTAAATCACTACAGTAATCCCCTGGTCCTTGACACAGCACCACTCCTTGAAACAGAGTCTGATGCCAGCTCAATTTCATTATTTTAGTTTTTTTTTTTCCTCCTTTACTTTCAAGAAACATTCAATACATATTTTACACATGATTGACAGGATGTGAAGCCCTTGCTCTGTTTACAAATTCAGGATAGGTGTGAAATCCACAAAATCTGTAAAGTTTCAAAGCCTTGTGCCATTTCGAATTTGTAAAATATTTTTGTTTTTATAATGGGTAATAAAGAACAAAGTGTATACACACACATTTTCCTGCGAGTGCTATTAGCATTGTGCGATATTTGAGCAGCTAGGACTGATTTCATGATTTGTGGACAGGAGATAGCCGGCTGAAACAGGCCCAAATTGGCAGGCAAAAGCAAGTGTTTCAAGGACTAGTTTTCGCCAAAATCAACATCCAATATTGTACGCCATTGCACACTATGTAAACATGTATATTTTCCTTAGAAGATTTACACCCGCACTCCTGGTATGTAAAGCAACTTGTGTATGCAAAAATATTTTACTAAATACTACACAGCAAACAGTAATTCACAGACTTAATTTAGTTGTTGCAAGGACCAGGGGATTACTGTAATGCATCTGAATATATAGAAATTATTAGGGCAAATTAAATTCAATTAAAATTTAGTCACTGGTCAAGATTTTTGCACTGTGACCATTACATGTCACACCACATGGCCTTAGCAGGATCAGGATGTCTGCTACCTTATCTTCAAAGTAACATTTCTAGACATATCTTCAGTGGAAAATAATAATAAGACATCTGTTTGAAATGGTGAGAAGGGAATAAAAGGGAATTTAAAAATATGCATATGATTGGAAATGGTAACAGTATTCCTAACAGCTACTGATGAAGAAAATGGCAAACTATGGAGTGCCCTTTGTATGTTCAATTAGCTCTAATATTATTAATATCTTATACTATCTCCAGGGCATTGCTACCTGATGTTGCAGGATTTACATAAGGCCCGTTCAGCTTACAAGCAAGCCTTATATTGCCTTCCTAATCCTAAGGTATATTCATCCTGTGACTTTTGTGTAGTGTTGCCACAGCTATAGCCGATGTTTTTTGAAAAAAAAAAAAAAAAAAAAAGGAATTAGCATGGGAAGGAATTTAGCTAAAATAATGAAGATATTTGAGAATGTAGACGAGGCAAAAAGCCGAGGGGTTATTTAAGGAACCTAGCCGATTGATGTCATAATACCCAAGTTGTTGATGATTAGCTGATAGAGTGTAACTGGCTAGGGTCTATCAGCTAATCATCAACAACTTGGGTATTATAACATCAATCGGCTAGGTTCCTCAAATAACCCCTCAGCTTTTTGCCTTGTCTACATTCTCAAATATTTTCATTATTTTAGCTAAATTCCTTCCCATGCTAATTCCTATTTTTCGAAAAACATCAGCTATAGCTGTGGCAACACTACTTTTGTGGTTTCAGAAATTTAGTTCATCGACTTTAGCAAGACCAAAAGCTTTGGTATGCCATTGGCATTCTTTGTGACAGAGGGGGGCCTCTTAACCACACAGAGGAGGTGTTCACAAGCTGTCTTCACATGGACGGAGGTTGGTCCTTGTTGTAATATGCAGCTGCTAGTTATACTTACAGTTAGTGTTGCCACGGTCATGACCGATGTTTTTCAAAAAAATGAGATTTACCTATTAAGGAAATTTGCTAAAATCGTGCGAATATTCGACAAGACGGATGACTCAAAAAGCCGAGGGGTTATTTAAAGGCCTCAGTCATTTGGGGGCTTTAGTCTTGAGTTATTAGCAAATGACTGAAACAGTTAAAATTTGCGACCAAAGTTGTGACCGCTCCATAGCATGGGAAATTCCAGTCCGATTCTTTCGGGCCAATATATGACCCCTCGGCTTTCTATGTGTCCTATCTCCACAAATATTCCCACAATTTTGGCTAATTTCCTTGATACCATAATTCAAATTTTCTGAAAAACATCGGTCATGACCGTGGCAACACTACTTACAGTCTATATCTAAGATTTTGACATTGAGGAGGAACATGAACTTCTATTCCACCTCAGCATCATATATAAACAGCAGGGCAAGTATGATGACAGTCTCATATGCTTGGACCGCATGTTGTGAAATCCTCTGGGTCCACTAGCCCATGCTGATATCTGGTTCCAAATTGGCCATGTGTATGAGCTGCGGAAGGACATAAGTGTTCACCATTTGAGTCTCCTACAATATGAACTGACCTTCCATGAGCAGTATGAGAGCAAAGGATGTGTATGAACAGGGTCGCTGATATCATCATCTTTTCTGTGCATTTTATTTGTGTTGTAACTAATTTAATTCTTTGTATATCCATCTTATACCTACCTACTTGTCTGTCTAGTGGGCATGCCTACTCTGTCCATCACAAAGATGACAAATGACAGGCCATTGTGAAGGATGGTGCCATACTCCACCAACCAAACAGGTAGCTTAATGCTACAATGTTGGGTGTGTGAGATGTATGGGCATATCCTGGGGAGAGCAGTTTGATCTTTGAGGTGAATTGGATGAGTTCATATCTTGTCTTGGGATTGGAACCTTAGCTTACTGATATTCTTTGCAGCCATCCAACATTTGACCTTGACCTTCTGCTCTGCCTCCTGTTCGACCTCCAGCACAGAACCAAAAGCCACCTGAACCATCACAACCCCCATCCACAACATCACTGACATTCTCAGCCTTTACCCAACTCCAAGCACAACTCCACAAAGCCCAGTCATCACCAGTCATGTTGATAAGATGCATGTTCTTGAATGTGTAACTACTGATGCCATCAAGTGAGAAGTCTGCTTGTTGAGGCAATTGGTTGACAAGTCTCACACTACACAGGATCATGATCATAGGAAGGAATAAGAAGATTTCTGTGGCCCTGGTGCTGGCTTGGATGGTGATGACATGTGAAGCATTTGAACAATCTAAGCTCATGAGTCAGAGAAGGTCAAAGAGGGAGATGATGCCTAGATCCTGAGGCAGGAGCAGGAGCAGTGGGAAGAGTGCAAAGAGTAAGAACAGAGAAGCTTAAGGATGACAAGGAAACCCTAAGACAATTTGACTGCATTCCAGTATGGACCAGCTCTTTGAATGATTCATAACACATTCTAACCAACTTGCATCCATAGTCAAACCATTGACCTTGTCCCATCCCCAGGACACTGCTGTGCCAGGCACAATTGCTTGCATTTGTGTTATGAATATGATTCAGTCCAACCAAGCACATGACTGAATCATGTGACACACATGCACATGAGTCTATAACACCCAGATCAAAGACTTTCCCCATTCAGCAGGATGATCCAAAGTGATGACCCATACAGCATGGCTGCCATGGCATCACACTTCCATCAGAAGTGCTGTGTGCTTCTCCCTATCTTCCCTATCAGACCAATGGGAATAGTTCCAGCTATCAGACAGAACCCTGTCTGCTATCCATCAAGGAGAACATGCAATAACATGTGTAAGGGGACCACCCATTTCCAGCTCTGCGTATGCAACTCTGCCTGTGGCTGTACAACTCCAGTTGTGGCTGCGCAACTCCAAACTCCACAAACACAACTCCAGTTATGTTTACGGACCCATCTCCTCATCACAAGCCTCGTTGCACTCACTTAGCTTACCTACTGTATAGTCCTTTCTCACGCCTGCCTGGCATATATAGTTGTCATCCCTAGCAGGGTTTTCCTCAGAGTATTCTCTTTGGATTTCCCCCTGCTAGGTTAGTATTTCATATTTCCATGTATTATAGCCACTTATATTCATCTTTGGATTTCCCCCTGCTAGGCTGAGTGACTTCCTCAGCATCACAGGGTTGCCCTTACAGTAGAATACTCTCCCTCTCTGAGGACTGGGAGTTGTGTGCATTGACCACAATTGCTAAATACGGGATTGAACAGAGCGACTTGGAGCGCTTATCTTCTCCCCTATACACTGCACCCAACACCCCCTCCTCTTCTAAGCGGAATTCCGAAGACCCGAAGAAGAATCCAATGGACTCCGTTGCACTGCATCTCCAGGCTTGAGTCTGGACTCTCTGAGGTGAGGGAACAAGCTAGGGTACAACAAAACACCCTTGACCACATTCTACAACTGCTGCAACGGCTACCAATCACCGGAGGCACATAAGTACCTCAGGATCCACCTGTGGTGTAAGGGTGAGCACGAGTCTGGGTCACCCACAAGTACCTGTGAGTTTATCCATGAGAAACCCACAGGTCAAGTGACCCACAGATCTGAGTTTTTGAATGGCACAGGTCTTTACAGATCTGGGTAGCACATCTGTAGACACAGGTACCCACCACAGGTACCCACCTTACTTGTCACTTAATTTGGCTTTGAAAAATTGGATTAGATACAAAGATATATAAATAAAATGCCATCAGAAAAGTTAATCAGATGAAGTGGTACTAGTTGGATTTGAGCCAGCAACCTCACATTTTAGACCAGTGATGCTAGACTGAACTATATACACATGGAAATGTTGCCATAGGCACTTATTATAGATATTTTATTGGGTATCTATCACAGATCTTTATAGATTTTGCACAAAATAACCAGCACAATAGGTATTATGGTGGTAACACTATTTTAGATGTTATAGCCCATAGTGAACATGATTATCTACACATCTATAAAGGTCACAGTAGCATTGCCACCATATAATTTATTGTTCTTGTTGTAATTGGAATTAATGCAAAAATTATGAACATTTACCATAGACATCCTAATAAAATATTTATAATGGCTCCTATTATGGCCATACCTGTATTGGCCTATAACACCCTTTATACAAAATGTATTTTAATTTCCTACAAGACTTGGTATAGCAGGCTTCATATTTTGGTTATGTAGATGTATCTGGCTCAGTGGTCTAAAGCATTGGTGCTCTTAAATGTAAGAGGTTGCTGGTTCAAGCCCTGCTTGTGTCACTTTTCTTAATTAAATAACAAGTACTTGCATTTTTATGGGTACTTGACCTGCGGATCCGGGTCACCTGTACTATATTACTTGCGCAGATCTGAGTTTGAATTTTGATAGCCTGTAAACCTGTGGGTATGGATCCAGGTCACCCACGGGTGCACTCGTGCTCACCCTTACTGTGGTGGCTGCTGCACCCACGGCCCCTGCTCCGCCAGCACCCATCACTGCTCCAATGGCCCCCGTTCTCTGTGAACCATCACATGGACTGAAGCCCGCAACCCCAAATGACTTTGACGGGGACTGCCTCAAGGGATGAGCCTTCCTCAATTCATGCCAGCTCTACATCGCCCTGTGTGAGAGTCAATTCCAAGATGACCAGGCTAAAATCCACTGGGCCTCGTCCTTCATGAAGATGGGACGTGCAGCCCTTCATGTGAACCGTATTCTCCAAAAGGAAACCGTGGAGACTCACCCTGCTTTCCTCTCTTGGAGGGGGTTTGAACTAGAGTTTATCTCCAAGTTCTGTCCGAAAAATGGGGCAACAGTGGCCATCACCAAGCTGGAGTCGACGCGGTACTATCAGGGACAGAAGGCAGTGGATGACTATATTGACAAGTTTTCGGAACTGGTTGAGGAGGCAGGCTACTCAGATGGCCTGTCCATTGTCATGAAATTCTGGAAGGGCCTGGACCAGGATATTCAGGACCACATTGCAGAGATGGTGCATGGCAGACCGGAGGATGATGACCTGGATGAGTGGTATGTGGCCACGCGAGTGCTGGATGCCAATTGAGCTGCGAATCAGGCCTTCCATGGCATGCAGCGTCTGGTGGCACTTACTCCAAGTCCTCGAGCACCATTTCCAGCTCCGAGGGCCCCACCTCTGACCTCATCTGCTACTCCAGTACCCCACTTCCAGACATCACAATACCCTGGAGTACCGGCACGAGTGTCCAACATCCCCACACCCATGGAGATCAATGTGGCACGGCATATGAACCCAATTCTGATGCTCTGTAGACATTGTGGAGAACTGGGACACTTTGCAAGAGAATGTCCGAAAGGTTACAATGTGCGTTACACAACATCTCATCCAAAAAGCTGACTGCTACTGCACTGTCCACAGGCGAGGCTGAATATTATGCTGTCACTCATGCTGGTCGCAAAGTCATCTGGCTTCGACAACTTCTCACAGAAATCGGATTTGCACCTTGTATTGGAACTACACTACGCATTGATAATACCTCTAGCATTCACATGATTGAAGCTCCAGATCAAGTTACAAACCGCTGATGAGCTCTACACCGCTCTGTTCGCGTAATTTGACATTACATCAGCGCTAACATGGGATCACGTGATTGTGCCACATGCCACCGATGTCACATGACCTTTTCCGACCCTCTCCGACCTTTTCCGATCATTTCCGCACATTTCCGATCATTTCCGATCATTTTTAGTGATTTCCGATCATTTTTGCTTTCGGCCGACGTCTTGCACTTAGTTTCCACTTTGCAACCCAATTCAGTACTGTGCGGCAACCCCGGAAGTTTTACAATCCGTATGCGGCACATTGGCACATAAAAGTCGCGAGGACATGTCATCGGGATTGCTTCGGCCCGACATCGGCCCGGCACTTCAGACATACCGCACGATCGCAGAACAGGTGTTATGAGCCGGATATGGTAATTTTGGAGGTTGGACTTTCATGCGTGTCTCCAGTCCTTTGTGCAAGCGGTAAAATTTATCACTTGTCAGCTTTTCATTTTAAATTTTCACATTATATATATACTCCCCTGTACATACCAGAAAAACAAGTAGAACTTCACCCTGCGTCTCAGAATCTCGTTGCGGCTCAGATCTTGACCTCGTACTCCGTCTCTTAACTTCAACACCACATTATTTAGTTTAGACTCCACTCCTGCTCCCGCGCACTCGCTTTCATATTCTTGCACTCACATTCTCACTATCACATTCCCGCACTCTCGCTACCGCGCTCCCACACCCACGTTCGCTAATCACACTTTGCTCGGCGCATTGCACGCATTGTAATTAAAACCCATTTACCTCATCTCACTCATTATAGGAAGGGTTACTCACCCACTCACACCCCTCAGTCCGTGACACAGCAGTGGTATATTGGTGATTTATATATATTTCATTGATAGATACACTGCGAGCGTATCACCGCACCAACATTGCTTACCACTGGATCCGTGAAGAAGTCCAAAAACAAACTATCATACCAGAGTATGTACCTTCGGAACAAACCCTATCTGACATCTTCACCAAAGGATTCCATGCTCCATGTCACAAGGAACCTGCTGCTACCCTTGGGATGGTTTTGAGGGCTGATGCTAGTTGAGGGGGAGTGTTAATATATATATCATATATACAGGACAATACACACCAGCGCCACTCACTACTGTATATAGACATGCTTACATAATCATGTTCGTTTAGAGCCATGCATCTCTCTTTCTTTCCTCAGTTGTGTTTCCACTCTGACTAGGGTAACACATTCCTTTATAGCTACATTACTATTTACTAACTTGTACCTACAGTCCACAGACTCATCCTTTGTCATTAGCCTATACCATCCATACCTTACATTTACATGGGTTGACACCATCCCCCTACAGACAAACTGCAACTGTATAATTGATGGCCACATCACCACCAACCCCTCCAACCAACAGCACCCTCTGGCACCTTCCTCGGCTTAACGACAGTTGTCAATGGGGTCGATGTATCAGAAACAGAGGCGGCACGGAGGGATCCAAGTTTAACCCCCAGATCACGTCACTCATCCATCAGCTCTGGCCTGATTTAGCCAGTTCTTGAGTGTATATTACAGCTGTCAATGATAGGAAGAAACCAAACTGCCAGGTATGACTACAATCACATTACAGTTCCAACTTCAATATGACCAGGCTGGTAAGCAATGAGAAAGATTAAAACCTGATGACCATACATGAATGTTCCTCAAAATCAGTCAAGTGCTAATGCTCAATGACAGAGCACATCTTGCTGTGCCTGTGATATCGGAGAACTTGAATAGTACCATCAGTCAATGTTGAAATTTATGCTGATCCAGCCATATGATGTACATGTAGATCTTAGATCTTCCAATGAGGTCCATCTATTCAGATGCCCAAGATCATGGGTGTTAGTTAGGCGCAAAACAAAATCAGTGATGTGTCGAGAATATACTTGTAAGACATGATATTGTCTGTCACCTAACTTTTGCATGGTTCAAATGGCAGTGTATCATTCAACTTGCCCAGTGAACAAAGACTGCATTTGTGCAGGGATCCTTTGTTTGCCCCTCATTCCATGGTGCACTTTTCTCAACTACCAAGTCAAATGAGATCTTGCAGCCTATCATTTTGAGTAAAACACATGCCAGAAGCTTTGCCTTGTTGAATGATCATTGTTTAGTAATTGATCCAAGGTTATTTGATTTGTGTTACAGACAAGTACGTACATAATGGATCAGCACTAAGTACAAATTAAGAAATTTTCTGATGCTATGCCAGTCTTAGCACCAATAAACTTCATATCCATCACATAGTTACCTATTTAAGATATATGTGACATGCATATCCTGCTATTTAAAATATGTCATGTGGGAATATATTGAATAGGTATACTTGTGATGAATATGTGATGACAGTTTACTATCAGTGTGTGAGCGGACATTTAACGTATTTCTGTTGCTGTTCCTCCATTGATGTGGGAGGTAAAGCATATACCAAGTTACCAACACTGTTGCCTTGTGGTGCTGGAGTGGACCTTAGAACCCAAAAGTTATATCAGGGCTACTTCACGCCACAGCTTTGGCCTCGCCTGTGCAACCTGACCATAGCACTCCATAGGTTTGTCCCACTCTGTGAAGATGCAGAATTCTGGACAGCGCTCAATAGTGCTAACTGGGGTCTCCCAGTTGTTACAAGGTTTATTGATGTCAATTACCATATCTTCATTGGTATCCATTGCGCCATTGAGAAATTCCAAGACATTATGTGGATGCAAATCCACCATCAGCATAACAGTGCAAGTGGTCAGAAACACAATGAGCCGAAAAGGGCAGGAAAATCCATTGATCCTGATCTGACTGCTAAATACCTACTGTCAGGCTAACAGATCCAGCCCTGAGATTGACATGTGCCGCACATGCACCCACAACACAGTATAAATGCCTCTAGATAAGCAAATACACCCCATCCACAAGCCTGATTGAATGTTTCTTTACTTTACACCTCCTCTTACCCATGGCCTCCTGCAATGTCTGTGGAGTTCCCCTTGACACAACCTTGAAAGCTCAGACAGAAGCATATCATACGCCCCAGGTCCCTGTTACTTTCCACTCATACCTTGGTCACACCATCACTCTCTTCCGGGATGCATCTGGATTGTTTCAGTGCCCCGCATGCCTGGTTTGCAAGCCAACCTACATGGGCATCTACTCTCACTGCAAGAATACTAACAATCCAGCTCACAATGGGAAGGTTGATGCATTTTTCGACAATTGGGAGGCTGGTGGCATTGGGTCTCTTACCACATTGACTGAGGGTCCACAAAATGAATCAGATGCTATTAATTTAATGTTTCAGGGGTCACAGAAGGTATGTGCATTATTCCTCTAAGTGAGACCAACTTAACTCATTCCCCTATTTTGTTCGATATATATCTTCTCAGAGTCACTAAACCACTGAATTTTCAATCCTTTCATTTAGGATGCTGGCATCAACAACGAAAACGATATGGAATTTGAAATGGACAGCTTTTATGAACCATACATCCCTACACCTGTGGGAAGTCCCCAAGGGACTGATAGAGATGGAGATATTCCCATGGATGGTGTGAGCCAGAGTCCTGATCTCCCTCAATACATGACCAAACAGAAAGGGAAGAGAAAGGCATCAATCTCTCACATGTGCCTCTCACTATCCACTAGCCAGCTTCCTCTGCCCAAACCACTCAATGACAGTGAAACTGTTCCAACCTCCAGAGACCTGGACTTTTTGACAATTCCTATCCCCTATGGAAACCCCACCATCATCACCTCTGTTATGCTTAATGCCATTAATTGTGTATTCTATATACCTCTAAAGCTTCTTATCTGTGTGATTTGCGAAATTGCATTGCAACCCAAATCTATCAGGCGTCATTGCGGATCAGGCCCTGGTGTTGCAGGTCAATATTGATATACTTGTCAGGAACTTAGGCATACATGAAGGTGACATGATCGATGGGATATCGAACCCTCTTGTGGTTCCTGGCATCCCTTTCCAGTCTGGATTGTATTGTGCATTTCCTAATTGCAATCATGCTCGCATTTCCCACCCAAAAATGGCAGAGCATATCCGATTAGATCATCTTTCTACCATCAAACAATGGGAACCTCAAGTGTATGCAGTTCAGGCAATCTACAAATCTAACAGCAAATATTATCCCATGCATCTACCAACAGAGGCCCAAGTATCTGATGCTCCACCCGACTTGAATCAGGTTCTGGCCTTCAAGTATGCCGAGATCGTATCTCAGGTGGATTCCAAGATGAATTTGTTGATACTGAGCAACAGTGCTCACCTTCCTCCATTCCTCGCTAAATACAAATGGCATGATATTATTGTTGACCTGGAACCTAGCCAAATCAGCTGCCGGAAATCCCCCCCCATGCCAGATGAGCCATCTCTTACAGGACTGGCAGTCACAGTTACTGGATATTATGATATCATTACAAAAGATATGGAACTTGGCAAGGCTTGGATGATGGTGTTACATTATATTAACACATCAAAATTGTAAGTAAATTAATGTACACTAGTATCAATATGTTGGCATTAATACTTCATTTATTTTTAGACCCCTCAACAATCAGCCATTCTGAGTCCCCATGAGATCAAAAACCACCAGCTGGTACATCAATGAGATGCTGTGTCTGTTGGTGTTCCTTCTGAGGATTGAGCTGGGCCAGGTTGAATATCAATCTTTGACCCTTTTGATTGCACTTCACAATGCCGCCTCAATCCTTCTCCTTAAGTTACAATCTCAGGATGCCCATGTAGCAGTCCATCATATGCTTATGGCCATCCTCTGTGATATTAGGAGGAATCCATACCAGAAGCAGTTGCCAGCATGCACACTATTTCTTGTCTTCAGTAACAGTGTCCGGCATGATTAAATGGCCAGAACAAATATCTGGGCAGATTTCAGAACTGAAGTGGCCATTGTGTGTGACAGAATTTCATGACATTTACGTACAGCTGAAAAAGCTGAATGCACTTTGAGACGATGTGAGTGACTTAGAACTTGATGCCGACATTGATAGTCCCATGATGAAGTGAGCATACTAGGCTGCATACCATGGTCACTTCTCTTTACTGAAAAACAATTACAGGGCAGTATTATCGGTCTATTGGCTCTTGTGTGAAGACGAATTGTCTCACTTTGTGACAGCTTTGGCAAAACAGTCCATTCACATGCCCAGATTGATTTGGCAGGATGGTGGTGACCAAGAGTTGATGTTTGATGGGCATTTACTCACCATGGCCACATTCAGATCAATGTACAACAGTATATTATCCAACACGACCGACCTCCTTCACGATGACATCCTCTTGGGATTGTCCTTGTCAAATTTACATCATGACAGAATCTACAATGATTTAAGCAATATTTCACCAGGTTACTCTTTTCTGACAGATCGTCGAAATCACTTTTCACACCACTTCCAATTTCTAATACATGCCATGACTGACATTGAGACATCTCGAAACCAATTCATCTACCAGATACACTCAAATGTGAGTGGTGTTGTGTATGACTGGATTAAGGTGGCAGAGAAGTGCCTGACACAGATGTTCCTGCTGTATCACTATGGCTCTGGGCAACCTGCATCAGGAAATCGGCGAGAACATGATATAGCATTATAAGACATTAAAATTTAAATAATATCTACAATAACTATCATTCTGATATACCAAATGATAAAGTTATATATGACATGCTTGTGTTGGTGAATCTCACAATCTCTGCCAAGTTTGGCAGGATCACCAATTCTGGTATTCAATTGCAATTCCATACAGTAGAATATCTGACTGTGTCAGACTGATGGGTCATTCTCAATGACAGAAAAAATGATTCCTTATTACACAGGCTGATTCTTTTGTCTCTATCTGCTCTCATCTCATCTGACTCACTTTATCTTAAGTTATTTATTTTCGTTCTGTCTTAGTTAACTTAAATTTGTTTACTCAATCTTAATCTTAGGTCACTTATTACTTAATTCTCAGGAAATCTCACAATATGCTATGTGAGAATTGAGAGGGCACAACCAAATTTTTGTATTTTGTTCAGGTGACGAGTGCCGGCTGAATGTGTGTGCCTGTTTTCATAGCAGTCTTTACCAAAATGGCGATGACTTGCCAAGTACTACCATCCAGACATCCAAATGCAAGCTGAATATAAATAATTATAAGATACTCCTAAGTATGGCACAGCATTGATAAGGTTTTACTGTATTTGACACTCCCCCACAAGTTTCCATGGAGTCCTCACAGAGTCCTCAAGGAGTCCTCAGAGTCCTCATGGAGTCCATGTGGAGTCCTCGTGGAGTCCTCGTGGAGTCTATGAGAAGTCTTCATGGAGTCCTCATGGAGTCCTCACAGAGTCCATGGAGTCCTCATAGACTCCTCAATAGAGTCCATGGAGACTCCACGAGGACTCCACGAGGACTCCATGAGGACTTTGATATATTTGATAGAATTTACCTTGTAGGAGTGCAATAGTTAGTACTTCTGTTCTTGGCTCACTTCTTTGCCACTTCTACATGACTAAGATGTTATTATATTTTCAAGTATATCTTACATTTGAAGTATATCTTACATTTGGCCAGAGTGATATACTTACAAACTCATATCATACATACATAGTAGCATATATCTATTCTTCCTCCCCTTCAATGTCAATACCTTCCTCATCCTGATCACTCTCCTTGTTGTCTCTCAACCTTTGCTTATTCATCACTTGTTGTGTGTGAATATACAACATTGCATGTAAGAACCATTTGAAGTTGTAAACAGTCATTCTCTTGAGTATGGTTTCAAATCCACCTAGCCATGCATTTAGTTGTTCACATGCCTGAAAAAACCCATGTTAGCAAATTGTTAATTCAAACCTGATGACAAGACAAACCTGAGTGTTAAAAGCCCGTTTATAATGTGCATTC
>KN832977.1:622056-634832 GCA_000827315.1 Piloderma croceum F 1598
AGCCAAGCCCTGCCTCGGGCCTGGCCTTAGAGGGCCTGGCAGGGCCGGGCTCAGGGCTTTGAGCCCGGCCCGACACATCACTAGATCACATACCGCATATTCAAGCGCTTCGAGCCTCACAGGCCGACACTTGTTGGGTTCCTTTTGATCGTAATCCCATCGCTTGTTGCTCCTGCTCTGCATTTGCATGTCCCAAGTTTACCTCTATCAGTCGCAATCACTTTCACATCATACTATTGCCTAATCCTTTCGTATGTTGCCATTTATCGCCTCTCTCCTTTTCATCCTCTCGCGAAATACCCCGGACCCATCAAAAACAAACTATCCAAATTGACAATGACATATATTGTGTCAACTGGGAAACAACACACTTATTTTAAGCAATTACACCAACGCTATGGCGACATCGTCCGTACCGGTTAGTCTTGGTGTATCTGCCCTGCTTCACATACTGCTAATCCCTCGTTCTCCCGAAGGTCCAAACGAACTGTCTTTCAATTGCGCAGATGCTGTGCGGCCTATCTTGGGTGCAGGCGGCTTACAGAAAGGTCCTTGTAAGTCCTCTGGTGCTCACATCCTCGTCTCAACATTTCAAATTGCAACACTGCAGACTGGTCCAACAGATACCCAGATGGACACCTTCCATCGGTCATTACAACGATAGACCCAGTTCAGCATAAACAACGCCGCAGGACGTGGGATAGAGCATTCAGCACTGCAGCCATCAAGAACTACGATGACGTTATCGTTAGAAAGACCCGAGAGTTACTTGATCATTTCGAGAAACATGCAGGACAGCAGATTGATTTTTCCATGTGGATGAGACACTTCTCGTGAGTTTTTTTTTCATTTCCTGCTGGCATATGACCTGGTTCTGAACTTTGAGTTGATGTAGGTTCGACTTCATGGGTGATATGGCGTAAGGCAGTCTTGCATTTGGCTTCTTTCACGATACTCATTCAGTCTGCTCCATAGATTCGGCACGAGATTTGATATGATGCAAGCAGGCTGTGATTTGAAAGGTGTATGGAATATGCTCGAGGCAGCATCGGCGTACTTCCACTTTCTTTTCTCAACTATCAGATTGTTTTTAACGCTGCATGTGACAGACTTTTCACGATCGTGGCACATACGCCCTGGCTGTTTACTTACCTGCGTTTCATTCCTGGAGCCGCAAAAGTCCGAACGCGCGTGTTTGACATTTCTAAGGAATACGTGAATCACAGAGTGGAACAAGGCTCGAATATTAAAGATTTATTTTACTATCTCGTGAGTAGCATTGTACTATTTGCGTTGGTTGCGCCGTCAATTGATGCTGGAAATTAGACCGACGAGGAGGGTGTGGAACCGAAGAGACCATCTATCCCAACCGTACAATCCGACGGTCTCCTTGCGGTAGTTGCTGGTTCTGACACGGTTGCGACAACTCTCACTGTGCTTTGGTATTATTTTCTGCGTAACCCATTGATATTCAGCCGCTTGAGAGATGAGGTTGATGCGTATTTCCCTTCGGGAGAAGAACCTCTAGAGTTTACGAGAATGGTCAACATGCCATATTTGAACGCTTGCATGTGAGTGCATGTTGAAGTCATAGTGATATATGTTGTTGCATCGTGCTAACTTTTACAGTAACGAGGCATTGCGCCTCCTCCCTCCCGTTATGAGCGGCTCTCCAAGGTATGTTAAGCCTGGATCAGGAGGAATAACGGTCGGGCCCTAGTAGGTCATATTTTGCCTGCTCGAGAGGTAATGATTTACGCCGCAACTCTAGCTTCGTCCCTGAAGGCATCCAAGTCTTCAACCATACATATACCCTACAGCGAAACCCCCGCTACTTTTCGCCTCTACCCAACTCTTTCTGGCCAGATCGATGGTTACCAGAACAAGACCGCCAGAAGATACCGTCCCATGAAGAGTTCATCCTTGACCCCACTGCATTTCAACCTTTTTCATTCGGTCCCGCCAGCTGCGTCGGCAAGAAGCTCGCTCTTGTGGAACTGCGCGCAGTAACATGTTTTATCATCCAGAGATTTGATTTCAAGCCCAAAGAGGGTTTTAGAATGGAGTCTTGGGAAGAAGGGATTGAGGATTACTTCGTGGCCAAGCGGCCAGCTTTGCCTGTTGTTCTGGAGGTTCGCAGATGACTTCTGAGAAATGTATGACTTGTGGCCATGTCTTCTACCTGTTGTAACATCTGAAAAGTAAGTTTGGAAAAAGCCGCTTTCGCCTCATCCTGTATAAAATTTCTGGCATTGCAGAATTATTTCTTTCGGCTTGCCGGTTGTGCTACGATGTACTTCATAGATTACCATTCTGGTATAGATGTTGGTACGACAAGGTCAGGCGAAATCGCCACACTCGCTTTGGACGAGTAGAATGACCGTGCATTCACAAATAGCTAAGTATACCAGAGCACGGTGCGAAGTCACAAGACTATATAATATAAGAGTTTGAGCACGAATATATGCCAACACTGGCTTCATACCTGACGCGGATGAAAGACGTACTGCTTGGCTCACCCCCTCCCCTTGACATCCATCTACGAAGCTCATATCCGTCGTCAAGCTCCCCGGGTGTTCCATCCACATGACAATAGACTATGCCTATATCAACATTCTTCCTGATCATGGTCGAGTTATGTGTATTCAGCGTGTGGTCAGCAGCAAGATAAATGACAACGCTGCCGACTCTGATCATCATACCCTCTTTGTGTCAACAATCCTGCCATCGTTGCGGCAACGGCCCAATTCTCCGAATGAGCCGTGGGGAGAACAGCGGACGTTGTATGATCAGTTGGTAAATCTGACATTCAACGTCATGATTAGTCGGGTACGTCAGTGGGTGCATAAAAGTCTGGAAGGCTCATGAAACAGCCGAACGACCAGATATCAATCATAGAGTCCCAGTCACTATCGATGAGCCCTGCGGATTTTGTTAAACACTAGCTCAGGTGCACGCATATAGAGGAGTGTGTATCTCTTGTGGTCGATGATCAGCGAGGAACGCCACATAACCCGAGTTATCCTATCTTCTGAGCTCGATTGAGTTATAATATATTTTCATTAAAAATCTATGAACTTCGCGTTCCATGGTAGAGGTACCTTTCCTCCCCGTAGAGAAAGAGGTAACTTGTAAACGAACCTGGTTTAAGCAGATATTTTGGCAGCGAATCGGGCTTTCTCGTCACGGATATTATTTTGTGAGATGCATGGGTCTCTGAGGAAATATATAATTGATTCTTCTTGGAGAGTGTTGTGATTTGGGACAGCGAATGCGATAGTATCTGAGTGTAGATCTAGTTATAGACGCGAGTATCAGTTGCATCTCCCTAAAACATATCGGGAGCACACCACCGTGTGTTACATCTATTTCATGTAAAATATTCCCATCCTAATCCAACGTTCCTCGGTATATTTTTTGCATGCAGCCAGGCCAGCTCTTCGTTGGTCCATACACCGGTCCCGGAAATACTCAAGGACTAAGAACATCGGTGATTAAGATGATGTGTGTATCATTTGGACCGGTAATGGTGCAATAATCTAGGAGATGGAGAATACACGCATAGCCTGGGTGGTTGAAACACGACTGGCCAAGGCGTCGGAGGATTTTGAGTTCGTTGGTTTCAATGGACTTGGTAGCCACGGAAACCATGAATTGGAGCGCGACGTACCGACTGTCTTGAATAACACGGCAGGTGGCAATCGAGCAATACAACTCGTCAAAGACGGAAAGTTTGGATGTACCGATCCGCCGATGTGGTATCAGCTGCAAGCCATACTGTAGAGTATGACCCCCATCCAAATTTGTGTCTGCCCTTGTAACGTTGACTGTGATACGTTACACCCAGATGCAACCAGACACATAGTTCCATGCTCCTTCATGGCTAACTCGGAGATGGAGGATGTCGATCGCGGCCGGGGAAAATGAATGCCGGTTTGAATGTCCTAAAGTCAGAGTTTCACTTGGGCATATGGTGATTCACATACGGGCAATGCTGAGCAGGCAGGTGTTTCTTGTGGTATGCGTCAGGATTAAATGACGACGAGACTTGTGCCACACACAGCCCGGCAAATAATGAGAGGCCGGTTACAGCATAATTAAGGTTTGAGATATGTAAATCTTCCGGCCGAGGTCGGCGATTGGAGCGCGATCGTCCATGTCAATCCAAACGTCCTGTACGCCGTCACCTCACAACCAAACCACTCATGCTCCCATGCTGTGAATATTGCCTGCACATACACCTATATAAATGACTGAGCTGCATACCGGTTTCCTCCGCATTTGAGTTTCTGTTCCATCTTCTGCTTACTCGCATCCAAGCTCTTGATAACAACATGCACTCGCAACCGTTTTCTCATATGAATCACACACAGACAAATGGCTGGAAACGACAACCTCCGGTAGGCACTATCTACCACTATGCACTAATCAAGCTGATCGACAACCACAGCGATCGGCAGGTGATGTCCCGACGACAGTCAAAAATTTGCTAGTTGCTACAAAGCAGCTTCAAGAGGTTCTAGGACTCTGGAGTGTTCATCAGGCATCTGAAACTGAAGTCAGCAACACATATGTGACTGTTGGCACAGAGTTCAATACCGCTGTCGAAGCGTTTGCACACCATAAAATAAACTTGAGGTTCGTCTATACACTATCATATGATACGAAAAAACATCTCACTCGAATGTGATAGCGAAGTCCATTCGGTGCCTAAGGACTTGCGAAACGTGCTGGAGCAATGTCTTGGGGAAGATCCGTCACCACGGACGCTCGCGATATACATGCCAGAAGTGCGGCAAATACTACGTACGCTCCTCCAAGGGCTACGATCGAAACAGGAAGCATGGCGAGCAGTAACTGTGCGACGGAATGTGTTTTAGAGTGCTATTGCGATTCAAACTGATATATGTACATCACCAGCTGATGTAGCCGGACTGCGTCAAGTCAGCTGTATAGATCAAAAGTATGTCTACATAGTGTCTACATAGTTTCGTGCATCTGTATAATGCTATAGCTTTCGAGCGTAGAACACGACCTATCCCACCTAATTTGACATCCTTCTTGAAATTTTGTTCGCTCGCAATTATGATTCCTTGGCAAGGTACGTCTTTTACTGTACTTCTCTTTTCCTGAAGAACTTATAGCTTCGTGTTTGACAGTCGCACCCCGTACATGATGGCTACAGTTTAACACCGACGTCCACGTCAAGTGCCTTTTCCTTTTCGTCCGAATTGCCTTCTAGCTCGCCGGAACGATCTATCTGCCATTCTAAAGAATGCAAATCACACGACCAGGCCAGGTTGTCTCGACCGTGGAAACCAGGGTTATGGTGTACATTGTCCCGATACGCACTAGTATGTTCCCCGTTTTGTGGGCGGCGGGTACATGCGGGCGTATGCCATAATATTCTCGGTCATGAATGGCGGTAGATTGGAAGGTCCGGCGTGCCGTACGGGTCCTTAAAGGTGAATAAAAATAAGAAATGCTCACGAGCAGCGTACATATCCCGTCACGGACGCGTCTGGGCAGATGTAATATTATGGACCCCGGAGCTGTGTTTACTCCCTTCCAAATAGTTAGATCTGGACCTAGTGAATAATGGCCCGGGTAATAATAAACAGGAAAACAGTTCACCGAACCGAGAAGTCGGTCAGCCCATCGCACCAATGAAGGAAATAATGAGACATCATCGGGACTACATACGAATATCTACGGGGAATTGTCGGGTTTCTGAGTGATATTGAAGATTGCATACACTCTGGGAGCAGAGCGTGCCTTGAGCAACGGAGAATGATGGCAAGAGCAATGATACTCTGATTTCGGGATTAGATGCCGCTACTACGAGAAGATCGTTGGCTGTCAAATTTTCTTTCTCCGTGTGCACGCAGACGTAGAGATTCGGCCATTGTGTCACCTGGTCTGTGTCGACAGTGTCCGGACATTTTTCATAGCAGAAACTTGAAGCTGGGGTAACCTGGGATGTTCGCGCTGTACGATATAACAACCTGAGCATCGGGTGAGTAATAGCGCGAACGCCGCCAAAAATATACCAAGCTACGGAAGTAGGGTTGGGCTGCATAATATTTTCAACTGGGAGATTAGTTTTCGAGCATTTGAATAACCAGCAGCGGGGGCCGAAAAGGGTTGGTACGCACGTATGCACCTGCGCTATATGCCATTTGAGGTTTGTGAGTTGCTTCACAGTGCGCGAAATAAGTCCTGTCAAAAAAAAAAATTACATGAATGTATCGCAATCAGGGTGATACAACCTATAGGTCGCAATACTGTGGTAAGTACTAGTCGGGTATTCTATTGGTGGATTTTCGGGCCCACCCTATATAAAAAAGCTAAGTCAAAAGGTGCGAACTCAAAGGTTAAGTGAGCATAAAGTTTTCTGGACCATTTTCACGTTTGGATCAGTGTCAGATATCTGTTGCCAGAGTTTTGACGAACTTGAAGGGGTGGCGGTGACAATATTTAACCGGCGGTAAATTTGCTAAATTAGGTCGTCAACGTTTCCTTATGCAATTGGTCCGGTCAAACACAACCGTCAGGGTCTTCATACAATCCCAAAGTTCAGCGATATGTCGGAAACACTATGGTATCATATTTCCAATAGTTTACAGTGCCATACAGGTGCTCTCTGTTTGTCTTCAGCTCAGTACACTCCCGTCGGACCTGCCTTTCTTGCCATCGGAGGCCTGTCAGAAGTTATCCAATTGCACCGTCGCGATCCTCATGGTCGGCTGCCAAATGGAACTTATTCGTAGCCGTGATACTGTAACCGCCATTTGCGGATTTTTTCGACTATTAGTACCACTAAATATCATCCGCCAGGACGGATTACCCAGTTACTTATGCTCGTGGTTTTCTACCGATAAAGGCGCTCAGACGTGAGTTGTACAATTCTAAAACCTCACCATGTTAAACACTTTTATGTTCTCAAAACTGACGTGGGTTGAATCCTACGTCCCTTGGGTGCTATCGCCCGTCGTCTTGACTGCAGTGCTGCTAGGTCTCACTACTTCATATGCTTACATATTCGTCTCTGGCGACGATGCGACGAAGATGTATCAACTAGGAGGCTTTTCTATTATCAATGCTTGGACCTTCTTTAACAAGAGATATGAGTTTTTATGGTCGAACTTCAACAAGACTGGGCAGGATTTATTCTCATTCAAGGTTTTGCAAGTGAGTTTAAGTCTGTGTAGTTGTCAGGCTTGTAATTAATATTAATATTCAGCATAAAGTCGTAGCGATGTCTGGTGAAGCATCAAGGATAACATTCTTCAACGAGAAAGACTTGGATTTTAGCCAGGGATATCGCCTTCTAATGGGTGGAGTTCGTTAGATTCTCAAGTAGTTTTGGACTACTAATAAATGGACAACTGGCTCGCAGTTGGGAGATATAAAAGTCGAAAACGAGGATGCTGGTCCGGCTATGTTCAACAAGCGTTTGCTTAAAATATTCCGCAGGGACAGATTACAACACGGTGAGAGTTACTGTCACTCCCGCCTATTCAAGACACGTGACGGATGGTTATTTCAACAGTCATGCCAACACTGTTAAGTGATATCAACAAACGCATGGATGCGTGGGGAATGGAGGGCAAAATGAATCCGTTCAAGAATATTTACGATATTGTAATCCAGCTGACGGTCCGTATAGCCTCCTGCGAAGAACTTGCCGATGACCCGAGATCAGTCGAAAAAATGAGCGATCTTTACTGGAGGCTTGAGAAGAGCGCCACTGCTGTAGGTCTCCTCCTTCCGTGGTTTCCTGGTACAGCAAAAAAAGACAAGAAACAAGCTAGCGAAGGCTTGTACGGCTTGTTATCCTACTACGTGGATGCTAGACGGAAAGCAGAAGTACCAAGTTCGGATGCCATTGATGAATTGATTGCCGACGGCGCGGATAATGCTATTATCGTTGAGGTATGTCAAGTTCCTTCTCCAAAATCATACACTCACATCCCATCTTATAGTTTGTGCTAAACGTCATATTCGCCGGAGTCGTGAACACGGGCATGATTTGTGCGTCAGTTCGGTTTCATCATGTCAAGCCAATTTTCTGAAGTCCATGGCTCAGGCTGCTGGACACTTCTTTATCTCAGCGCTAACAAGGAGTGGAAAGGGAAAGCTATGGCCGAAGTCAAGAGTCTCCTCGCTGCTCATACCACCATGACTTCTTCCGAGCCGATGCATCAGCGCCTCTCCAGAATCCCATTTTCCGCGTGGGAGGACGAGATGCCCGTGGTAGAGTCAATTATCCGGGAGACTCTCCGGCTCGTCAAGAATGACACAGCTCTGCGCCGCAACCTTGCCGATAACCTTCAAGTTTCAGGCAAGACCATTGATAAAGGCGCGTTCATGGCGTACAATATGGCGGACGTTCATCTGAATGAGCTTTTCTATTCGGAGCCGCTCAAATTTGACCCTGATCGGTTTACCGCACCAAGAGAGGAGGATAAACGAGGAAACATAGCATTCCTTGGATGGGGTGCTGGCCGACATCCTTGTACAGGTTGGGAGCTTTATTTCTTCAGTCAACTTCCTTTATCACAAAGTTCCTCCAGGCATGAAATTTGCGAAATTGGAGATCAAAATGATTCTCGCCCTCGTTCTCTCCCGCTATGAATATAAGCTAGTCGACACGTCCGGCAAGCCTCCGAAACAACTACCACAACCGAACCGAAACGATATCCACCAGGTTTGTCTATCTTTCTATTTCATAGATTTTTCAAACACCAATTCAATTGGTTCTATATTTAGGCTAGACCGATGGGCGAACCATGCTTCCTTCGATACAGAAAAATTGTGGACTGAGGGATGATGCAATGTCTTTCAATTCTAGATACATTCGTGTGACTGCGCCAGCGTGGTCAAGAAAACTTTTTGGCCAGGCCAACTGGTATCATTGTGCAGAACGCGATCTCCAACCCCAACAACAGTGTTGCCGCCACCTTAAATTTGAATGAATAAATCGGAAAAGGTATCATTGGTATCGTGTGCTCCACGTGCGTCTTTAAAATACCGAAATAAATTAATCACGTCGCCCAGCGATCTCCCCTGACGTGGTAGAGGACTGACTACGAATTTATCCAAATGACTACCTAAACAGGCCGAAGCTCTCCGATATGTTTGTCCGGAAACTATCCCGACACCGCTCAGGATCCCTGGCACCTTCGCCACGCTATAAAAATGCACCATATATCATTGTCGCCTGCAGTAGTACCGCTAGGCGTCGAGGTACCTAGGGAGGTATCAAATATTGAGACTTGTGGGAATCGGTCTTTCTCTCTCAAAACAACATCCTCGAAGATGGATCACTGTGGAAAAGTAATAGCCATCAGAATAAGCAATGTATGAAGTGCTGAGGACTCGATTGATCTCAGGGTCGAAAGTTAACCTTCACCAAAGCTGTTGAATCCACTAACACCTGAGACATAAAAGCATATTTCCCCCGAATATAATTTGATTATCGCTGTAGAAAATAGCCTGATTAAGGTTTAACCTGCGTACATAGCAAATAAGTAATCACAGAATCTAATTTTGTCTATTGTTCTGTCCTCCAATCACAATCTGATTGCGTTCGCAAAGGACAATTAGATTATTGATTGGAGAAATAATTAAATTCTGTTCTTCTATTATGGACAAGGTAAAAAGGTAAATCTAAATTCTGATTCTGTAATTACTTATTTCCCCCGAAAATAATCAATGAAAACGCGAACTCACGCTGGCATCCCAATTTTGCTTGGACTAAAATTGTTAGTACCTAAAAATGTAGGCCTTTGTCATGCCTATCAATCCATCCTAGCACCAAGGGGATTGGATTTTGGTTGAGGGAGATATCCGCAATCGCATTTTCATTGATTATTTTCGGGGGAAGTAAATAATTACAGAATCAGAATTCGGATTTACCTTTTTACCTCGTCCATAATAGAAGAACAGAATTTAATTATTTCTCCAATCAATAATCTAATTGTCCTTTGCGAACACAATCAGATTGCAATTGGAGGACAGAACAATAGACAAAATTAGATTCTGTGGTCACTTATTTGCTACGTATGCAGGTTAAACCTTAATCAGGCTATTTCCTACAGCGATAATCAAATTATGTTCGGGGGAAATATGTTTTTATGTCTCAGGTGTAAGTCGATCTCACGGGTTTACGTCCAACCGGCAATCCCCGAGTGCGATCGGACTGCGAAAACCAAACAAAGCATGCCTGCCACCACTTTTGATTCATATGTAAGTCTTCCAACGTGCGAAATTTGTTGGGAACTATCCTGATGTTTTCACTTTAGGAACTCCTTGAAAGGATGAAACTCAAAGACAACACTTTCATCTGCTTGCACAAGTTTCAGCACGAAGTGGTTATCCTGCGTTTGGTTTGTTCCAGTGGTTCTGTCGTGGACCCCACACAAGCGAAATACACCCTGTGGAACTGCACATGGAACCGCAGTGTCTCGCCTATCAGGCAAGGAGGGGAAATCTACTTCATCATGACAATCACAGAGTCGTACTCACTGTTGTGGCAGAACGAGGAAGTGGGGAAGTATGGCAATCGACCTGAACCGCCCCACACAGCCACTCCTGTGCGCTATTGATCTCTGCACCGTCTCTTTTAAGTACTAATGTTACACCGTCTGCTAGGCCGAGATTGTGAGTCCCGCTTTTGCCAACATTACGAGATGTCAATTGTGTTCACGATTCGTCTTCACAGGATGAACGCAGGCGAATTAATAACGCTGCAGGAGTATTTGTTGAAAAATACAATTGGAGAGCAATTCAACAAGCTCGTTCTCAAGGAGTCGAAGTCCCTTCTCCCATGATCGGTACTTTGGAGAATATCATTGGTATGGATGTGGATCCAACAGAATGGGATCCAGAACTTTTTATCCCTTGTCAGGTGTGTTGTCGCCTTTCATTCTTGAACCACCTTTGTTGATATCTTTCCTATTGTACAGTATTAAGCAAGTAGTTGTATTTGCTGCTGGCGTTCCACACGAATGGCCTCCTCGTTTTCTGTTACATAAACTACTGAATGCATCTGTCTGTTGTGGGCTGTGCTCATTTTGTGCGTCAACTCTGATGATGTTTCTCACAAGAGCGCTGTCCACCCTCATGAGAGCCAACCTCAAATCACTTGGCACCGGCGGTGGGACCACCATCGAACAAGTTGCTGGAAACCAATTCTCCTGTGAGTGATTTTTTGTTTTTTGTTTTGCGGATCATCAATACTGTTTATTATATGTCTTTCTTTTGTTATGATTTTCCATAAAGGGTTTGTTCCTCCCGCGAGATTGCACGACAGTGGTAAATTTTTAAATAGGTTGACGCCTGTGGAAAAAACTAACAACTTAAAACCATCTAGAGTGCCATCAGAGGGAAGCTTGCAGCTTGTCTGTATATCCGATATCAGTCACTGGTGTACAGGGCTAGAAGTACTACAATATCCCTGACTCCCGATCCAAAGGGAGAGAAGAGGGCTGTCACTGGCTGTCAGCGTCGAGGGTGCGAGGTGCAGCAAATTGCGCAGGAGCAACGTTGACTTCACCATAGAATCATGATCTGCAAACAACCCCAGACACTCTCACTCAAGCTTGACTCAAGCAGTTTTATCGATATCATGGTATGTTTATCATTATGCACAATTTTCTCGCCTAAACACAAATTAGGCGCCCTGGGCATATCCGTCTTCTCCGATGATCATCATGCATCCAGGTCCTCCAATTTCACCATCTACTTTGTCAAAGTTGATTGAGTCGTTGCAGAATATGATCCTTATTCACTCCCCAAAAACGAAGCGGTCACCTATGCTAAGTGAATATTAACCTCTTTCGACCCGCATCAGCAGCCAAAGTCGGCGCCATTGGCGCTGGGCAAACTTCCATCAAAGCGCCCAAGAAGGCCGCTTTTGAGAAATACCTACCGCATCAATAAAGAGGACCTTAGGGTGCTGATATACGGGCAGGGGATGTGGTTTTCGGTGGCGCCCACCATGACAGTGCTGGGGGGCAGGAAGAGGAGGAGTCCTGTGGGGCAGGCCAGGGGATATCTTGGACCAGTTTAGCCTGGCACGCTCACCATTCATCCCTACTACGTCCACAACCACCACCGCAACAACAACAACAACGAAGGAAGCCAACCAACGAGGCAAAACCAATTCCCACCTCGACCTACCCGCAACCCCCATCTTCCGCATGTGGATCGGAGTCACCAAATACCTCTTCCACTCCCCAGCGCGCCTGGACGTGGCCATTGAGGCGGTTCCTGAGAGACCCTGTTCTACGGCTCCTCATCTTGGATCTTATACAATGGTCCCATCCAAAGTACCGACATCAATTAATTTTCCTTGAGCAAGTCTCGATAGAGGTGGTGGTATGGGCGGCGATTTGGGGATGGGGAACCACCTTGACAGAGGTGTCAGCGTTGGTGGGCGGTTACTGGGTCATGACAGTTTATTGTGCAGATGGGATATAGAGCTATACCCGGGATCATTGGGATGAAGGGTAAGAATCTGGTTATCGTAATGCAATGAAAACTGAAGTTGACAACGCAGGCAGACTCAACCGTTTTGCATAGTACCATATGCCGAAACACTTAGAATTATTCAGACTACAACGCTGATACGCTAGCAGTGCGTATGATGACGAAATCAATCAAAATCAATAACACTACTAAAAGACGTGAACTGAGGTTGCGAGTTGGTGAGTGACCCTTCCTGTAAGGTTGAAGTGGTAATGAAGTGAGTTTTTACGTGCCGCGCGGCG
>KN832977.1:640582-687316 GCA_000827315.1 Piloderma croceum F 1598
TTGCTCAAATTATTATTATAACATCCATTCCTTTTGTAAAAATTCAGGCTACACCCACATGTATATGATGCTGTATATGTCACGATTCAAGGCCACATGAGCTATCCTTGCTGTTGAGGACAGAAAGCATGACAAATTGGCCCAAAGCGTGACATTTAGGCGAGATCCGCACATTTGCCACGTACCAAGCGAGTGTGACATACCGTGACATTTTTTAAGCGGGCAACCACGACATTCACTGGGCGGAATTTCACAAAATAAAAACGGGAATAGGTGCAGATGGCATATTATCCACGATCGCGAGCAATTCCGAAGCAAAAGAACCAATGGACAAAATATCATAAATCAAATACAAAACATTTTCAAAAGTGATACCTTGTTCCGTTCCGAAAGACACGAAAGTAGGCAGGTTTGCACAGCAAATGGCCCATAATTAGAAGGAAATTCCCGCCATCGATCGGGTCGCGAGATCCGCAAAATTTGGCAGAGAGCTCGGATTAAAGACGACTCCTTAGTAAACTAAGGACTCGTAACTTGAAGCCAGAGTATCTGAATAATATAAAAAACAAATCAGCCTGCGTGGTCACTATAAACGAATATGCAAATGGGCTATAGGCTTACTAAAAATTGATCCAAATATTCTGGCTATTCATATTCTTCGTTGCGGGGGTATCACAGTGGCAAAATGGGTAAGTCTTTCTAAAAGGAGGAGGATGATCGGAAATTGACCACGTGGCGCAGATATTTTATTTCTTCGACGTGAGGCCAACCTCGTCAACTGCGAATGGCCTCCTTTACAACCAGTCGGGCATCATGCTCTTCGGTAACCCGCAAGGTCTTACCTTCTGTGTACTCTGCGTCAAGGCCACAGTCACGAGGATATGCCACGTTGCGGAAGTCAGGATGTGAGTAGTTGTCAACTTGAGTGAGCACAACTTCGAACGTGAATGTGGCACAGGGAACAGCGGGGCAGGAGGTGACCCAAACATAGCAACTCCACAACAAAGCGCTATCGGTACATTTTTGCCCATGTCGAAGGGTGTTTTATCAGATCCTCTATTCGAACGCAACCATCCAGAATGGCAGGAGGCCCTATTCAAACCAGTGAGTAAATCACGGCATCCGTGCACAGACGCTGATTGTGGTCATAGAGTCTTTTGACGGAGCAGGTGGTGGGTAAAGTCATGGATTTTGGGATGAATGAGAACGACCCGTTCCGAATTTTTGGATTGCCAAAGGATTTGCTGTTAGAGGTGCGCATCGAGTCTGTTGAATTTTCGAACAGGTTTTTGATTATTTCCCCCCAGTTCCGGCTGCTGTCAAAACCCTGTTCTGTTATTCGAGACATGACATTGACTGCTATCGACATGCTGGACGCGGCCAGTGTGAAGCCCAGTAGCGATACGAGGGTTGTTCTGAGTAGGCTTTCAATGTGGACCAAACCAAATTATCGCTCAAATTTTTTACAGCGGGAGAACAAGGGACGGGGAAAAGCTTTACTCTCCTGCAAGCAGTACAGTACTGTGTCTCCCGAAACTGGATTGTAATTTACATTCCTAGAGGTGGACACTTTTACCTTTCGATCTTTATCTCTATTCTGATCTCTGCTTTAGCAATAAGTCTCGTCAACTCTTCCACGCAGTACATTTATGACCCCCGAACTCAAACGTATCTACAGCCAACAATGGCTTTTCAGCTCCTCCAGCGATTCTTGACTGTCAACCGCTCGGCCTTAGATGGTCTGACAATAAGAAACGATCTCGAGCTAGAAAAGAAACCCACTGTGCCCGCCGGTACAGCACTGGCAGACCTTATCGGTGTCGGGTTGAGGGACCACAGCGTCGCACCTACGATTTTGAGCACGCTTTTATCGGTGCTTGGAAAGCAGACTTCGTAAGTTCGCTGTAGCACTCACATTTATGCCTCGATTAACGTCCTTCAAGACGTCCGGTGTTGTTGGCCGTGGACGATTTCCACAGTTTGTACTGCAAGACTATGTATCGTGATCCTCATTTCGGACGACTTAGACCACACCACTTATCCGTTCCCCGTCTTCTCCTAGAATACGCCAGCGGTAAGAAATCCTTCGTGAGTGTTTCCCCATTCTTTCGCTGTCATTTTATTTTCTGACATTTGTTATTATCAGAGCCGTGGCGCATTTCTCGGCGCCATTTCCACATCACATACTAGTTTCCCTATCTCTCTCGAACTACGCGAGGCCCTCGACCTCCCACACCTGGTGCCCAGGAGCCCATACTTGAAACGGTCGGCGGTATTGCAAGCGTATGCGAACGGCCTACGGAAGTTGGAAATGCCGGAACGGTTAAGCGTGAGCGAGGCTGCTGGAATGTTCGAGCTTTGGACGAATGCCCGAGGTCTGCATAGCGGTGAGCACCCTTGCTTGATCTGAAGTTACGTTGGGAGAAGTACTGATTAACTGGCTACAGAGCCGAATGATGAGCTATTTCTGGCAAAGTATACAGAAGCCAGCGGAAATCCGAGGGATTTCGTCTGGCGGGGTTTGTTGGGGACGTTGGAAACATGAGGCAGACTCTGAAATAATTCATTGATCTTAACGCAAGCATTCTTCTTCATAAGCATGAATATTTGCTACATTGTAATGAGTTCATTGGTCCCACCGCATCCTCGAGTTCCTGAACAACTGCACCATGCCCACCGGGATCAAGGTAGGGTCAACGACCTCCAAACTTCCGAACCGTTCAACTACTTCATCAGCATAAAGACTAACTACCCACTTCTGATAGAAATCCATCTGACCATGCCATCTCTCATGATCTCCTGGCCAAGCCTTCTTCAACGCCGCCTCCACAGCAGGAGAGCGTGACACATCGATGGGCTTGTCGACCTCAAGCAGAACAATATACGACCACTTCCAGGAGCTCATATGAGATTCTCGATGGCGGACGTACTCGGTAAAGGGGAAAAATTGCTTGTCGGACAACAAGTAGCGATACGAGTTGGAGTCAGACGCATCCCAGTTGTCTTTCAGGTTGCGATAGGTCTCGTAATCTTTCGCCACTTGAATTTCGAAGGTGATATCAGGGTCTGGCGCGACGTTATCTCTCATTGCGAAGAGCTCAATCATCGGATTGCGAAGTTCCAGGCCACCGCTGCTGATTGGAAAATAGAAATAGCCCTGCGGAAGATTGTCCACTCCAAATCTCGCCCGAATCATGCTCCGCAAATGACCGATCGCACCCCCCTCCGCTTCATCATAGGCGAATAGCTCCCTCTGAATCTTCGCAAGTGTGTCAATCATATCATCCACATGAACACGCCCAAAACATTTGGCCGGTCGGCCGCCAAAGTTCCGCACGAAGAACGCCATGTACTTGTTATACGCGTTGACCCATCCGAATACACTTTTGGTCGCTGAGAGCTGGCGTCGAAGTTCTACGATGTGTGCATCAACGTCCGGCTGATCGATAATAAATCTGCTCTGAGAGGAGTCGAATTTGAGGAAACCCCAGCGGATGTCGCCTTCAGGAAGTTCCGGGCTGAGTTCGTCCCCGACGCAAACCGAACCAGTCTTTCCGGCATTAAATTTGATTCCTACCAGGGAGGCGTACGTGTTCATTTCTTGCCACGCTGCGACGCACTTCTCCATGCTAGAGTCCCAGAACCATATGTCGTCGTGGATCCGATACAAGAACAGGCCGTTGGCCTTCTGGTTCACAGCATAATCCATACCGAATAAGATGACTTCCCCGCAAAGTGCACTTAGCGCAAAACTGATGGGTGTCCCGCGTTCCCGAACACGGAATTCCCCTGTAGGATCGTCTTTGAAGCGCATTGGAGCCTTCAAGAACGTCTTAAAAAAGTCTAGCCAATTCTGTGAGACGCCAAAGAATGCAAGGAGAGTGACAATGGAGTCGTGAGGGAGAGAAGGGCCAAACCATTCCAGGTCAGTGCGGACGGCTGTGTGTCGGCCATAGAGAGTTTTGTTGAGATAGCATTCCGTAACCATCATGTGCAAGAGCTTTTGCTTGATAGCTGAAGCTGAAACGGCATTTTTTGAATCACTTTCCTCAGCTGTGTCAGCTGAATCATCGTACGTAGGGTTCGAGTCGACTGTCGTGGGGAGCTGGCTAACCAAGAAATAATCTCGGCGCATACTCTGCCATTCAGACTCGATGCCGACGCCGCTAACAGTTTCGCGGAGATACATCTTCCTACGATCAATCTCGTCCTTCGATAGCGGTTCAAACGCCGATTTCCATCCCTTACCCGTAAAAACACCTTTAAAAGCCTGCTTGAACTCACACTGCCAGGAGACCCCAATATACTGCAGGAATAGCGCATCAAGAATTTCGGGGTTCGTGAAGGCTCTATACTTGCCGTTGAGATGTCGGCGCATCTCCATCTCCAGCCCGGCCTCAGGCCATGACCAGGAAGCAAGACTCGCAAGACGCATATTAAGGACGCTGGCTACCTCATCAAGTACGGTGGGATTCTCCGTGAACTCGCGGAGGGTGGTCCGTTTCGATTCGTCCATCAGCTCGGAGGCAAGGAGGTTTGCAATGGCCCAGGACACGTCTTGTACGGTTATGGTTTTGTACAGGAGTGAGTCGCCGAAGTTCTGCATGTTTTTGCGGAGGGTTATGAGGGATTTTACCGCGTCTTCGGACGAGAATAGGTCAGCAAGGTAGGCGAGCAGGGCCACTGTATCGACTGCCTTAGGTTCGAAGATGATCGACTTAAGACGCTCTTTCTGCTCATGCATCTCCTTCCTACCTACCTCTACGAATGCTTCCTTGTCTACGTCCATTGTAGTGGTGGGAGAAAACACAGGAGACTCGATAAGGTTAACCGCAGTAGCCGAATCACCGCTGGCTAGCCACTCGTTAAACAGCTTACCAAAGAGCTTGGCGCATTCGAACCGCGTCAAAGAGTGCCGAATATGGCCCTCAAGCGTGTCAGCCCATCCTTTCAACACATCTGTGCTAAAACTTGGGTCCTTCTTCGCTTGCAGCAACCACAAATCGAGGTTATACAAGTCCAATTTTGCACCGATAGCGCTAGATGCGTCCAGAGCGCCAGAACCGGACCAGGATCTTACAGCGTCCAGAAGCATCTCGACTTTATGCACGTGGTCATCTTTGATTTGGGATACACGCTGGAGAACAAGAGAGTGCGCTTCGTAGGCAAGACGCTGTTTTTCGAGCTCCTCAAGTTTGATGGATGTGATGAATTGAAGGGTTTGACCGAAGGCGGCAGAGGGCGGCGAAAACCCTGACCTGAGAACGTTGATATCAGCAATTGATACAATGAACTGTAGTTTTGTGATCACCTTCGAACTGAGCGAGAAGACACGCCTCGACTCAAACCACGACCACGACCACGACCACCACGACCACCACGGCCTCGTCCACGAAATGCTGAAGAAGGATAAGTGCGTTGCATATTCGATTCGTTGTGGATGCGAGTAATAAGCCTAAGGTTGGCTGAAATGCGGTCATTTATATGGTCTAGGGGCTAGTCAGGTTGACTCGATGTGTGTCATCGGCAGCCTGGGGCTGTGCAAACTCGGAAGCGCACACCATGTTTGTCGTGAGGGACCCGATTGTGGAAGTTTTAACGATGTGATCATCCGACAGAGGTGAGATCCACGCGTACAGTCAACTAGATCATCAGTACAACAAACGATCGTGCCGCCAGGGGTTGCTCGTTTTGGGCAATTGCGTCATACTGAATCCGAACAAAGCCCGTGAGTACTATTGTGGGGGCTTTAATTGGTTTTGACGATGTGATAGCGTCACGACGGTGACATTCACTCTTACGTGGTCAGGCGATAGTTACCTGTGGGTAACAAACGATCGTAAGTAACGAGACAGTTGTATACTCACCTCGACTTGCAGCACACAAGTCAATTGGGGTCACACCACAATAGCATCGGCTGTATTTTCACAACTTTCCACGATGTGGATACTGTCAACTTGGAAATGTTAATCGGATACCAGAAGGCGTATTCAAATGACATGCAATTACAGGCCGTTATCGCCGTAGCGAATTGCGACCGAATATAGTGACTCCGAGCCTACAACTTGGAATTAGCGACATTCTTAAACATGACCGACCAGTCACTGAGATCCTACAGGGCTCGTTTTCATTCATTCCGACCTGACACAGTCCTGGTGGTCTAATTAGCGTCTCCATTCAATGGCTAAGCAGCGGCGGATGTAGGTGCATATACATAGATTGCACGGCAATTGTAGGAGCCTATACGGATAAGTTGGGTATGCGACAATAGCCAGATTACGCTTTTACCGTTGCAAAACCTTATGCAAAAATTACCCATCAAGGCGCATCTTCTTCAACATGCCCACCATGCCCACAGACGCTGAAATTCCGTCTGTTATCTTGACCCACTCAAGTGTTGACTGGGAACATGACCCGTTGAATCCTCGTCAATGGCCGACAGCGAGGAAATGGCAGGCCATGACCATTGTTCGCATTTTTTAATGCTATCTGTATCATGGCTTACGGTACTCATCCCAAGGTTTCATTCTATACTTTCATTGCGACATTGGGAAGCTCTATGATGGCTCCAGCTATTCCAGAGATTGCGGAGAAGTATGGTATGACATATACCACGGATCGCTCTAGCTCCGTAAGGCTCACATATGCTCTTACCGCCAGATATCACGAAATCTACAATTTTGGCGATGACCCTCTCGATTTTTTTCCTGTCATTTGCCCTTGGGCCGCTATTTGCTGGACCCTTGTCAGAAATGTATGGCCGCAGATGGGTAAACTTGACCTCCAGATTGTTTGTCTTAGTATCGCTGACGCTGATGCTAATTTGAGATTCTGCACATCGGTAACCTGGCTCATGCAGTTTTTAATCTGGGTTGCGCATTTTCGCCGAACACAGGATCCTTGCTTGTGTTCCGTTTCCTTTGTAGGCATTCTCCCTCTTTGGTCTGTTATATCGTTGAACTGCGCGACTCACGGCATATCATAGCTGGTTGGGCTGCCGCCCCTCCAACAGCAATTGCTGGTGGCACTGTCAATGATCTTTTCTCAGACCGGGACAGAGCAGCAGCCATGGCTTTTTATGTTGCCATGCCCCTCATCGGTGTGAGTAAAGATATAGTGTTTCTCTATATTCTTCAGATAATTTTACATGCTCAGTTCGTTGTTGGCCCCATTTCGGGGGCTTTCATTGCACAAAACATAGGCGTCAAATACGTCTTCATCGTCATGAGCGCATTATGCGGAATAGCAGCTTTGATCTGCATCCCGTGTTTAAAAGAAACATATGCTCCCGTCATTCGCTCACGTCTGGCAACGAGGTGCTCGGATTCTGAGAAGGTATACCAGGCTCTTCCGTCGAAGAAGGAATCCATTTGGCATATCCTGTGGTTAAATCTCAGCCGTCCAGTAATATTGCTCTCCCAAAGCTTTATTTGTTTCATCTTGAGTCTATACCTCGCCCTGTGAGTGCCTTGAATCTTTGATCTCGCCATATCAGGAATTCTGATCGTCTGTAGGATATACGGCATCAACGTCCTCATGTTTGCAACATTTTCAAGCCTTTTCTCAGAGATATACCACTTTTCTCCCGGCGTCGAAGGGTTAGTCTTTATAGGACCAGGCATTGGATATTTTGTAGCAACTCTATTTGGCGCTAAAGTCTCCAACAAAATATATTCTAAGGTTAGTATTGGAAGTCTTTGATGATCTATATGCTAACTATGTTATAAATAGCTTGCCGACAAGAACGGTGGAAAGGGAAAGCCTGAGATGAGAATTCCTTCTCTCATTATCGGCTCATTTTTCATACCCATTGGCTTGTTGTAAGTAAATCTATTTCCATCTATAAAAATAAATTCCATATTGCGGTGCTTCCAGCTGGTACGGGTGGTCTGCAGCCGCAAAGATCCATTGGATCATGCCATTGATAGGAGCAGGTGAGGTTTCTGTTATTGTGCTCTCAGATCTCAGATCTCATTGCACATTCAGGCATATTCGGGTTTGGATACGTGACTGCTTTGTACGCATGCCTTATTCGTCTCACGAAATAACCTTCCCTGAACAATTCAACCCATCAGACTACCAGTTTATCTGTACCTCGTGGACGCTTTTGCCTTTGCAGCTAGTGCCGTCTCTGCTGCCGCCGTTTTCCAATCTCTCCTCGGATTCATATTTCCGCTATTCGGTCAAGACATGTACGTCAAACTTGGATACGGTGGCGGTAACTCGGTGCTTGCAGGCTTAGCCATCGTCTTTGGCATTCCGTTCCCGATATGGATCTGGTATAAGGGAGAAGATATCCGGCGGAAAAGCGTCGCATTCCTTGCTCCAGACGTACGTCTTTTATCCCGAGTGGCCCTTTTGGATTACCGACTTCAATGCAGGTCATATAATGTGCACAACCCTGCTTCGTGACGGCGAGTATGGACTGTACAGTTGATTATCCTACACCATTGAACTCCCCATTAACATCTACTATTTGTCCACGTTGTGACGTACGACTAGATCCTGAAAATAAGATGAAGTCGTTATCAAGCTTTTAAAAATCAACATCACATATACGAGCGCCTTATGTCTTGTACAATCATGTCCATCATCATACCAACTCTCGAAATATCGCCTTTCCCAAATGTGAATGTTTGATCTTACCATTAGGTTATACAACTGGTTTTCATAAATAGACGCCCATCAGAGTCTTCAACTCCTGCCCTACTGAACTGGTCACAAATTGACTTCATACCAGACGAGAAACACCTTCATCTCCCTTCAAATTTCGGTCCCAAAACGTATATTCGTCATGAGATGCCGATCTTGTATTCATCTCAACCTCAACCTTGGTTTTTAGTTTTGGCGACCATGATTTATCACGTCTCGGCGTGGTGACGTCGTCACCATCGTGCTGAAAACCAGTGGTTGAACGAATGACGGATGATATTTCGGCAAGGTCCGCTCGTGCTTCCGGGCCCTTGATAATGCCGAGTAGAACTGCACGGAATACGCGACATGCCATTGCGCTCGCTAGGGCGAAGTACGCCGTGCCGAGTAGTGGGTGCAATTCTCCTGGAACACGCGGGGACAAAATGAGAGCTGTCGAGGCGATAGCCGCTCCTATAGTGGCGCTGATGTATGAATCAGACCGCCATTTATCGATGTAAAAGAGCTAAACTAAAGAAAACTGACAAATAATAGACTTGTCCGCTTTGTAGCAGAGATTTGGACAAGTGGTGTAAACCGTCACCTCTGAAGAACGAGTTTGCTTGTGCTCTCCAGGTGCTGCCCGCCATAGAGATGGAGACCATCCGATAGGAAATAGCAAAAAATATGAGGGTATCATTCACAGCGGTCAGCATGATTGGGACCGTTGTAAAATTATGTGCAAGACCTTCCCTGCAGCGTCGCGTGTAAGGTATGCGATCTGCTCAAGGATGGTCACCCGGTGCCATCATAGGGATAATAACTAAGACGCTCACCGCCGGTTATCCCTAGCATGATTAAAATGCTCAGACCCGCGATAGCCAGCCATAAGATGCCAAAGAATAAGGTAATAATTTTTGAGTTGTTGTAGACAGCTTTGACACGGAAGAAAAATAACAATGAAGTGGCCGGCACGGAAATCTCGAAGAATATGCCTTCGACATATTTAAGTGCCGCACAGTTGTCTATCGAGCCGACTATCATATCATGTCAGTCAGATGAGCAGAGATATCTGATAAGCCACAACCTTTGAAAATGGTGCATGCAACACAAGAACCAAGAGTTCCAAATCTACCCATATTGATAAGACAAGCAGCTGAAAAGATGATCTTTATTGCACTACACTGACCTCGATACGAAATATGCAATATTAGGAGGGCTGAATCCCACTTGCCGGACGGCTCTATACTCCTCTGGAATTGACATAAGCCAATCCCAAGAATATGCCTGTACATTTACGATGTGAGATGAACTTGCCGTTTAATACGGTACTAAACTAACTGCAAGTGTAGCTACATATACGTAGCACCTAGCTTGGTATTGGTTGGCAACATCTGGAGGCAAAAACGCCAACGGCGTGTAGGGGTTCAAGATGGCGTCTGGGGGTATCACACCATTGCTGGCCATAATAATATATCGTGAAGGTGAATATCAACTCGTTATGAACGATTGTGCTAGCACAAGGCAGAATGGATGGGAAGTGTTCATAGGTTTGTAAGACATTTATATACTGGAGGGATCAGTAACCAAACAATCAGTGTTATTTGAAATGGATTTCAGGACGATCATGCTCGCTTGACAAAGATGTGATAGACGGACCAGGCTGTACAACGTCGTACCAAAGGCCCGGTCCGGCAAGTGGCGGTGGTTCGGTGGAACAGGACATTAAACGGGATTAGAGTGTAGTTACCAGCTCTACATCAGCCGCTGAACAGGGGGTGCATCCAGTTAAGTAGTATCACTGGTACCGATCGTGAAACTTTCGGAAAGATCAAACAAATTCTTGTCTCGTACCCAGCCGTTCTAGGGCTTTTGTGAGAGAGGATCCGTTTTTGGTAAAATGGAGGGGAGGGATGATTGTCCCTATAACGGCTGGGGACGAGACAAAACAAATTCAATGATCGGGAGAATTTGATCGAGCTTGCTATACGGCCCAGTCGGCCCTGCACAGCATTTGTGATCTCCATCCTATCACTATGATAGTAATGATACAGGCTCGTCACATAACTATACTTACGCGTTGCTCAGACAAATAGCCCTTTGCTGCATGGAAAACCGACTAGACAGTCCTTTGCCAACAGTTACAGTATGGAACATATCTGTCGTATATTGGCTAAATTCAAATATTCAAGGAGCTGATTGCAGATTATCACCATTATCATAGCGAGTAGCATTCCTGACTCACGACAAAAAAATCGTCAGTGCATGCACGCAGCAGCCACATATGTATCACTTACCCGTAGATATCTTCCCTTCAGCTGCAAGACAGGGATAACGAGAAAGAACAGACCGACGACAATGCTATTGATTTCTAGGTCGTCAGCAAACATATAAGACCAAAAGTAGGCAGAGATGGCGCACGCAGCCTCCACTCCAAGAGTTTGTAAAGCGCCATATTTTGTTGCCCATGGCACCTGGAAGTAAGCAACACTGAAACCTCCAAGAATCCTCCCTAAATTAACGAGAGCGCTGATTTCACCCTATTCCGAAACTATCAGCAACCCGCCTGCAAATATACTGGCTACAAACCTGTCTCTTGGGGAAGCAGTCATTACTGTAGGCATCTGAGACATACGAATTGAGTGCAGCTATGACAATAGCGCAGCGACAAATACACTCACAGATAGCGACAGTGTTGATCATGATCGCGACCACTGAAATACCCCAACCCATGATGACCGCTCCAATAGACAATTTCTGTTGGAATGCCGCCCCTAGCACGACGAAACCAGAAACATATAACACTACAGCGAGGTAGCATGCCCTACATATGAGATACAGGTTTCATCCAAAATCAGGCCTGGGAACTCAGAAAAAGCGCATTATGTACCAAAGTCGACTCTCAGCTTCATGCACACCCTTGTTTCGGCGGATAGAGACGTCCATGATCCAGTCGTTCAAGTAACGCCCGATCAATTCACCGATGAGCGTAGCGATCTGTGGAATGTTTAGTCAGAAGCGGCGTTTTGATTGAAAAGCATACAAGGAGTGACATACGATGGGCGTGCCATATAACCCAGAAACGGCAAAGGGTGTGAGCCCGAATCCAACAGGCGGTGGTGATCCTAAAAAGACGGCTTGCGTGACATTTACTCCAATTCCAAAACCGAAAAGCATTCCCTGTCATAATATGAGTATTTTGACTTGAAAGGTAAGGAGCGAAGAACCTCAAAGATGACCGCGCCCAATAAATGAGGTCGCCATACGATATTAAACGGCGACAAGATTATTTCATGCCAAGACGATCGATATTTAGCCATTTCGGCACCTGTAATACCAATAAGCGACTCGACGCGGTAGCGTATGCCTGTCGATGGACGTTGAGGTATCGGTTTCACCGTCCGGTCGTACATTCTGATTGATGGGATCTTTAGAGGGCAGTTGCAGGTAAAATGACCGGTCACTTACGTCTCTTCCATAAACAAGGTGATCAGGAAAACGACTACCAGGCCATAAAGACTGCCGATGCCGTATGCCCACCTCCAGCTAGAATGCATGAAGTCAGCTCGATTACAGACATACGCAAATACCCACGTACGTAGTTCGAGCTACAAGAAACCCAAACGCAAAGGGCGATACAAATGGCGATAGAAGGTTGCCCATCATCCATAAATTCAACTAGACAAGCCAAAAAAGTCAACAGTTGTCAAATCTGCAAAATAAACACTACCTTTCGGGCTTGCAGGTGGAACGGATAGATATCAGTGACAACGTAGAGACCCTGCACGATTTTGAGTGTCAGACATTGTTTTACATTGCCTACTTCTGTCCGCACCGTCACTTGAGGGCATGAGCCGAAGAAGGCCGTCAAGCACCGAAAAGCTTATGCGAATGGCATATGAGAAATAAAGCTGTGTTCCGTGTGCGTGGGCCTAGGCTCGACATACCAGCAAAAGTCCTGAGAGTTGGTGAAAAGGTAGCGCCGATGAGGAGCGCCAGGGCAAGAAGCTAATAGTCCACAACTGAATATTTATGTCATTTATGAGGATCGATCGACTGACTTGTGACCAAAACAAAACAGGGAGACGACCAAACTTCCGCATAAGCATCACCGCGAATAATCCGCCGAAACCTGCCCACCATTGAGTGAATGTCCGGATAGGAGCAGCATTGTCTGTGATCGTACCTATGAGAAATATACTCCAGCTGATATACCATCAGAAAGAGTGCTCGTGGAATATGCATCCAAACAAAAGAAGATGACATACTTGGAAGTTAGGTTATTGATGACGCCTGTCGTGGTATCATATTCTTTCGCGAGTGCGAATATTCCGGCGATACCTAAGCGCCAGAATAAATAAAGGTGGACTCGCATTCTCGCAACCTGACTTGCTAACCGATTCCGGAGTCAAAGTCAGGGACAAATGCCGCTAAGGTGACGACTATCAACTGTACAGTTTTGCGGCGGTCACTCCACTTTTAGTCCAGAGTATGAGCATGATGTTTCTGAAATATGGAAAGAGTCAAATATGGAATCGATCATACATTCTGAGGATCTTCCGGGTCGTCGGTTGGCTGAGGCCATAAAACCTTCGTGCCGTCGCTTGTCAACTTGAGCTTGGATGCGACAGTCTCGCCAAATTCAATTTTCGCTTCTCTAGATATTGAAGAGAGTAAAACCTATAGTAATCTCCAGATATTGCGCGCGCTTGAACGTACCCAGGATCAACAACGAGGCGCCCTGCATGTAGTTCGTGGAAAGACAAGAGATCTATTTCAGATACCAGTTGATCGAAATTCTTCTCGACCCCATCCTTGTCGGTAGAATGAATAGACATGGACTGGAAGTGCAAAAGGTAATCAGAGGGATGAAGGCCATGATAATAATTACCTCTTAACTTACACAAACCGGTACTAATAGCTATTACATCCGTACTGATGTTGATGGTCCGCAGCGTCGTTCGCAGCTCTATCAGCCATGATAAGACCCGATTGATGGATCAGGCCTGATAGCTCTACAATTCAACTCCTGATCATAGGATGAACAGGTCCGGAAGAGTTGGATTCGGATAAAGTCATTTAGCTACTACCTCTGAGGGACGTGATCCGCGTCTGTCATTGAAATAAGTAATCAGAGTTAAAGGTAAAATCCATTTGTTGCACACTGTCCTAGGGTGACCCCACTCATCCATCGTCCGTCCTTCAATTGAGTATACCTAGATTAACATCGAGTACATTGAATTTTTCGCACGACGACACACCAGAGGGTAGTGAGGGCACTCAACGCGAGGCAGTCGAGTCGCGATCACGGTTATCGAAAGCATTTAACAACACTATGTTCAACCATTAGGATAAGTCGACGCCAGGCATACAAAGAAAGCGACATACATATTAGGATTCCGGATCATTATGTTGCTGCGCAGTTACCTCTAAGTCGGGCCGACGTTTTATATAGGAGGCGTGCCAAAGGCACCGAGATATGAAATCCAGTTATTTCGAACGAGAAAACACTAGATGTGGTTCGAATTTCGTAGCGGATCATACGTAGGATCGAGCGCAAAGAATGGCATGAACGGCAATGCAGCTCATGAAGAAGAGAGTAGAAATGGAAACGAACGTGAGAACCCAGGGTCATCCGTTGCGTAGATATTGTTATTGATACGCATGTGACGTTTGACTACGACATGTTTCTACGCAGTGGCAGGCAACCTCGGGCCCTCCTCGCTAACCTACTGATAAGCAGAATACATGCATCAGAATAAATTGTCTAATATGTCAACCAAAATGATCACAATGCCTACCTCTAGTAATGGACTCCGATTTTCCCTCTATCAATATATATAAATTAGTTTCGACACTTCTAAGAGAGTATCGAATTTCCTGGTGACGCAGACAAACGTTCCTGGGAGGAGCTAGTAACTGAAAAAGTCGGGGCGTTAGTCTCAGCCTTCAGCATTGAAGTGAGTTGGGGCGTTGGATAAAAGTATGAGTAGATAGCCGTATTGTCGCAGTAGTCATAGCGGGACTATTTATGGTTAATATTTTGCGAAGTAAGAATAATTTGGAGGCGGGTGTTTGCATGGTGATAGACCCATGCTCCTCGAAGGGAGGTGTCGTGTCAATGGTAGACCTCCCTCGTAATTAGAACTTGAAATGAGGACTTTACCTGTGGTGCATAATGGGAGCGATTTCGCTGCTTATGGGACTCGCGGTGTCCCACAAAATGTTCGGAAAGGGCCAAGGCACGCAGGTGCGACGACGTGGTGCGTCTCAGGTAGAACAAAACCAGGAAAGAACTTGATTACACATCCAAATGGTAATAGTGAATGCCTAGGTCAGGCGCCATGCAAGAGAATGAAAGCAGGCTTGTTCTTGAGCAAAGAACTCTTGATGAACATCATACGAGATATCAAAAATCCATCGGCATTGCAACCGCGACCACGTGATGCTTATGCACAACTCCAGGAAGGACCCCTGAATATCCATTGAGAGGTTCGATACCGCACCCCCCCAAATTCGGTGGTCACTAAACGGCACTTTTTCGGTGATTCGTATCATACATTTTGCCGGGAGCCCTGTTTTCGGTGAATTTTGGTACTAAACCTCAAGAAAATACATATATTCTCCCTCCCGCGTACGCGGGACTCAATTTAGATAGATTGTAGCTAATCTATGGTATGTAACAAGCTTTAGAAAGCTCGCAATGACACAAACATAAAACTTTAGACTTAAGGCTAAATAAACCAGCTTGTCATTTCACCCGTTTTGTAGGCCTCTCGTTCAGGTCCTCATCTTCGGGGCCATCATCCTATGCTGCACTGATTGCATTCCATCAACAGTATCCGGCAAGTAGCTATCCAATATCTCTCAAAGCCTCTCCAATGGAAGAATAAGGTTGTCAATGCTTTCAAAGGTACAGTTTGGGGTTTCTGCAGAGAACCACAACAACGGGTCAAGGAAATACTTCCTACTCCCTGGGCAAGGTAGTTGTCTGGTTTGTAGAAAGTCTGAGACAGTGCGCGAGGGAGATGGTTTGAGAGCAGCTAGCAGTTCCAAGGGAGGTTGTATTTTTTCGAGAATAGTATCAAGGTCTGCGGCATTTCTGCTGTTGTCCCCCTTCACAGATGAAAGGACCATATTCAATAGAAAAACTGAGGATGAAGCACTGGTGAAATTCTTATTGACCTACAGTGGAATCATCTCAACATTTGGATTAATCAGAAAATAGAGTATTCCGAACTGAAGCTAACCACTGAATGGCTGAGCAGAGTTTAAAACTATATTTTTTTCTTAGCCCTCGGCCATGTCGGTTGTGAGGTAAAAAGAAATTTGCTCAAGAGTTGTCCTGGAACCTCCGAATTTCGGTGAAAACCTGCATCAAACATCACCTTATGGACCCAAAATTCAGTGGTTGATGGTACTATTGATCCACACTCCAGAGGCCTGAAATTCGGTGATTCACACCATACATGGCCGGCCCAGACCCCCAATTTTCAGTGGTACCGGTACCGAACCTCTTAGTGAGTATTCAGGGGTCCTCTCCAGGACCACAACCCTCTAAGTGGTAGGTCACATGTTTGTTCCAATGACAAATAAGGTGGGAATTTAAGCAAACAAGAACTATACAGTTTCAATAGATGGCCCTCTGGGCAAGCCTGGCTCTGGCTGTGTAAATTTTATTTCTCTAACTGCAGTGCTCCGGCGTGAATTTCACCACACACCCTTTCGTGCAAAGGATGCACGATCAATTGAAAATTATGGTGGTCAAAATCAAGCCACACCACTGTCCTAATTCAGAAGCATGTTATTTTGGGAGGTATTCATTATATAGGGGATTTCAAAGAGTGAATTGCTTGAGCTGACGAAATTTTGGACTTGATATTCAAAATGAGCAAGAATTTTTTATGCCACAATCTTGACATGGCGGATGTGAACCGGTGGCAATAGGGTTTCTTTCGACAGCTTTAGCTCTGCAAGTTGAGTAGAAGCAATGAATAATTTCACTATTTAAATAACCAGGTGAGCGGATGTCTGCTCCTGGTCTGTATTTTATTCCGTGAAGCGTCCACTCAGATGATCAAAAGCCTTGTTGATAGTTGTGCTATGATTCAAGGGGCAGTCATGTGCCCAGGCTGTGAAAGGGCCATGAAAAGTTTGCATGTCACGGGACAAATTATTGTTTTTGAGACCTGGTCTGGTAAACCAGAGCCAGGAAAAGTCGCCAATTCTCACGCTGTAAATTCTGTTACCATTTGAATCCGTCAAACTCTCCTAATAGATGCAAAAAAGGGCTGATAAGATAAACCTACTGTAAAAGTAGGCAACTCTCGGACATCATTGAGACTTTGGATGCACTGCCACCAATTACTTGCTGATGCGAGGCTCACTAGATTATATCCGGTCGGCACACATACTCACTGTTGTCATTTTTACTCTGGGTACCTGTACATCATGCTTACAAGCATCATCTACAATGATCTCTGAGTCTCATGATCTCAGCGCTCCCAGTATCTCCTCCACCACCAGTAACTCCCCTCTATCTTTAATTCAATCTCCATCCATATTCACATGTGCAAACATCTTCAGCATGTTTCTCACCATCCAGATTTGCCAGCTCACTCAGCCCTACAGCTCGTTACTCTTCCGAGGAACTCATGGATGGTTCTGGCGAGTCTTGCCCATGGCTTCCTTCTTAGAAGGATGTGTGATTGCAGTGCTTCTGATCTTTTCTTGAGATAGATCATGGAGTTCACAGGGGTTCAATGTTGCAGCCACAGCCTTACTTCTCCTCAGAAACAGTCCTGAGAAAATGGATGATGCATCGGAGAGTACCTCAATACTACCATCTATGCCAAATACTGGTGCCACCATTCAGCTGCCTCATAATGACGATTCTGTACATCCGATCCATCTTGAACTGGATGAAATCTCTGATGCACATAAACAGTGGAGAATCACCCTTTTCACGACCATCTCCATCACTGTGGTCTTTGTAAAGCTTTGTGCCATCAAAGGCATTTCTGCCTTCACCTCTGCAATGATGGGGCTTCTCATTGGCTAGATGATGGTTCAGCTGCTCCTACTACTTCTGCATTGGAGCAAAATGCCTGAAGACAAGGTGCATCGTGCCATTGATCTTTCAGAAAGACTCAGAGTCTCTTTGTGTGCAAGCAGCACTGGTTGGCAGATCTGCTTTGTTGTACTCCATCTTCCTCTACTGGGCTATGCAGCATGGTTTATCGGATTCTAGCTCTCTTCCTCTTTAAAACATGTCAGTGCCATCCTGTTTGTCTATAAGTTTTTCTGTAAATTGTTATTAGCGGGAGGCCTTTTCTACTTTGTTTTGTTCCTATCTGCTGTATGCTCATGCAATTGGGACTGGGATGCTTGGGTTTGTATACTTTTTCTTGCCCTTGGGGCTCCCATTGTTTTTTGAATGGTGGTTGCCAGTGGATTGGAAGCTGGATTTCCGACAGAAGTCAGTTCACCTATGAATGCTATATTTGTGCACCCATTTCATCTCATCCTTCAGTCATTTGTGTTCCTATTTTCTTTGATCATCATTCTTGTACTTTTTTGCGCTTCAATATTCAATACTTTGCATGGGCCATCAGTCATATGTTTTGTTCTTACTGTGATTCTTTTTCTTGTATACCTTGTTAGATACAATTCCTCCGGCACGTACAACCCAAACTGGATGAACTGGTTAGGATAACTTGAAGGGGGCAGGATGTAGGACTTGTCTTATGATATGATGTTTTATTTGTTCTGGGTTCTACATTGGAGTATGCTCCCGAAACTCGGACTGACAGCTATAATTTGCTACATCAAAATGATACAGCTAGCAGCATTCATGGATACATCAGAATCATCTTCACCTCTTGGAGACAGCCTGTGCCAAGCGGAACCCAAATGGGACTGTTTAAATAAATGACCCATCATCTTTTCGCATTCATATCACAGGTACCTCTCGACAAGTACTTCCCTGAATATAAGGCAGGACTGAATATTAAAAAGCAGCAAAGTATATTCACAGCCGTTTATTGTGCATGGCTGAGTGTGCATCTACAGTACATATCTTGTTCCCTCTCTCCTTTGCTTTCTCGTCATGTTATAAATACAGTGTTGATCAATTGTGTCGCTTTCCATAGTTCAACGCAAAAGATGGATACGAAATATATATGACTGGGATTCACATCCATAAACAGATACCAATGGTATTCCTGCAGGATCAGGCCATCAGTACAAGAATGATATTAGATTTAGTCTGTTCTACAACTATATATTTTACTTGTTCATCATCCACCTGCTCATACATGCTGCAAGTTTATTGAGTTAAGAGAGTATATTTTCACAAGTCTTTTTGGCACATGCGCTACCTCAGCGGCAGCCCTCTGTTATCATGGAGGGTTTCTGTTCATTGCCAATGGCATTCCCAGGCTCTCTGCCTGAGCATTTACCCATTGAAAGGGGGAATGCCCAGGGTATATCTAGCAGGCTTTGAGTTTTGAGGAAGAGCTGCCCCTCTTTCTCCTCACAAACTCTTGTGCCTGCTAGGTCATTTTCTTTCCTGTTATCCCGAGTTCTACTCACTGAACTCATATTTGCCCTCTAGAGATTCCGATTACCTACCATCCCACTCTATCACTTTGTAATATTCGTCACAATAGAATACTCTGTATCATACCCATTCTTGCACTCAATAGACTTCTGCCAGAGCTCCCCCAAGCTCACAGCTGGGGGAGCTACTTTTCTTGCTAAACTCAGTACTGATGTCAGTGAGGGCAAACTGTACAGATGTCTCAACAGATTTGCATATCATTGTGTGTGTGTGTGTGTGTGTGTGTGTGTGTGTGTGAAATCAAGTCATTACTGGTCATCAATCTTACAGGCTTACTACCGCATATTCTCCTCACTTGTAACCATGAATTGACAATCATTCCAACAGATCCATAAGGCCACCTGAGAACAACTCAGGCATAACTCCTCAAATTAATTCCTACCTAGTTGAACCCATTAACCCAACTTCCGAGCCATAAGTACGGGAGTGCTCAAATTCCAGGCTTTGTAAGTAAACGGTACGGTCCGGATCATCCAGGATCAGTCCGCGGATGTTCATCACCATGCGTCCAACCTTATGTATCAAATTAGATCATAAATCCTGCAGATGAAACAGATGTAGCGCACTGCAATGGAAATAATGCACTGGGTTGGACTGAAGGGAAAATAATTCTGTCAGAGGGTGGCAAGACTTGCGTGTATGAAATAGTTGCTCACGGTATGACAGGAAAGTTTAATGCTTTGATTGGATGTACCGAATTAGCTACCGATAGCGCAAGGCCCGCTATTAAAAGCCACGATCAGTGCAAAGAAATTCACAGCATCCTGTTGACCGACCAAAAGCAATGACAAAGTAAAGCAAAGAGTCACGAGCAAGCACAGTGATTCTGGTGATAGATGGTTGGTACTCTGCAGTGCAGGCAGAAGGAGCAACTCACGTCCGATTCATTCCATCACGGTACGCGATTATCTTGCAAGCCGTGAGCAACATGAGAGTACCTGGTTATATCAGCCAAAGTGTACTTGCAGATTTAGCATTTCGAGCACCTTCTAAAGCCAGGGAGGGGATCCTATGATTAAAATTAATTACGAAAGGAAAGCTAATCTGAGTCATACGCACCACACGTGCCACTGGTAAGTGGTACTCTGGGTCATCCCAATGTAGCAGCCGGGTAGAAACTCATAGAGAAAGATGGCTGTTTTTGTGAATACATAGGTGCTGGCAGTAGACTAGAGGCTTACTATGATACGTGCGCATAAACAGCACCTCCGACACTATGCTACCTGCAAGAGCAACTGTGCAAGCCGCATCGGACACCGTAGACGTTTGCGGGGCAAGGATGTCACTCACGACCGAAAAAGCCGCCCAAAGGCCAGAGGACAAGCTTTAATTGCCAGTAGCACAAGCTCGTTAATATGTTTAGGGACTGATTTGTTGGGAGCAGTGGTTACCTTGCGATGGCCATCTGTGAGGGTCATCAGGCTTAGTTCTCGGGAACAGTTTCGAGAAACAAGGACGTACACAATGAGCAAACCCGGATAATCATTAGAAGCTCCGCCACGTAAAAATTGAATATAGGCGACCTGATAGCAATATCCCAACAATATCATTCCTTTAAAATCAATAGACACTCACCACGTCAAGAAATTGTTGAAAAATTTGCAACTACAGGCACATTAGCAAATGTAGTACGTATGGCTTTGCGTGCAAAAGCCAATATGAAATAAGGCGTACAACTGAAATTGGATAGGCTGTTAAATATTAAAAACAAGGTTTCGTGACATAGGGATACTCACAGAGAGGCTAAGGGGATAAATAGTTCCCGCTATAATGATTGTCAGATGGCTGTTGCGATCCACGCAATGAAATACTTACAAAAGTTCGTCAGCCTATTATTCGACCATGTTATTTCTTTTTCTCGCGTGAGGGAAAATGATTTACGTACACAATCAGCAAAGTGAGAAGGTAACGATTTGTGAGGAATAGAATCTTTGGCAAACGCCATCGGAGACTGCAAGATGTATCAGCGGATAACCGGAAATATCATATACACTTGACAAACGTCCAGATCCACTCGACCTGAACATCTGGAATTTAACTAATAGTAGACGCAGAGACGGGAATCTTACCTCTTTGTCCAGGGTGATACAGTGATCGTACAGCAGCAACATCTAACGGTTGCTCGTATGTCAGAACGACGTTTTCCAATCAAGTTATTTCGTACAGTGAATGCGACTGGCCATCAGATGTTAGACTGTGTTCAAGTCATATGGTGGTAGCTTAAGCAAAACTAACCACAAACGTAGTTGGCCGTCCGTGCAGACTTGAAATAAGATGGTGCATCCGAATCCAATGGGAGGTAGCCGACTGTCGACATAACACCACGATAGAGTGAAGAAAAGAACAAGAAGCCGTCCCACGCGGAATGAAGAGGTGCATTTTAGACCAGACTGGATGCTGGTGACAACGGTAGGAGGTTTGTTCCGGACAGGTTGGTCATGTGCGGGCGTCAGCGGCAAAGATCTACTATACCAAACGGGGAATTAAATGATTACCATAAGCTTTGCCTAAGTGAGTACTTACTTGAGTCATCAGCATAACCGCTCAATTGTGCTATGCTCAGCCACTGGTTGGGAACGCAGCAATGGGAAGGTGCTGGCAGAATTTTCTCGTTTGAAATGTTATACAAGACTTCTTGTAAAAAGTTATGGTATTTATGGGTATTTACAAAGGTCAATTAAAAATCTGGCATATGCCGAAGCCTCGAACGCAGCCGGGGGCCTTGTAGTATATTAACAAAACTTTGATTTGCTATTCCACGAGGTCATGATATCGATACTGCGTCCGGTTTGCAAATGAAGGAGCAAGTTTTTTGTGATTGGCTGGAATTGAGCTGCTCAAACTCATTATATAGCAGAAGGTAGACAATTATCGCGTTGTCAATTCGGGCTGTAGACATGACCTATTGAGAATAATTGTCTATGAATTCTCTCATGTGCCTGCGAAGGTTTAGTGACCTCGTGCGTACTAACTCCCGGTGTGGCGGCCCAGACGGTGCTAAAATATCGATTCAATTCAAGTTGAATCAACCCTAAACCAACGTGACATGTTGAAGTTCCAGGGTCACGTTTCATAGCGCGAGTCGTGCACATCAGAGACTTTGAAATTGTTAAGGTTGGATATATGTTGGGTTGACCAAGGTGCTGGCAAAGGCAATGAGATTGCCAAAACGCGATCATGTGACACAGGCACCGTGACGTGGGTCATCAATTTGAGGGCGTATGGGTGGAAACGTACAGAAGGATTTAAATTTCTGTAATTTATGGTATACTGCCGTAGGGACGAGGAAAATTGAAATCGCTTACTAGTCACCGGAAGTAATACGGCGCGAGGGGCTCGCTACAACACACTCGCCGAACTCACTCTTGGCAAACACAGCAGCGACACACCTCTGGAAAAATCTGTCGACTTCCCGAGTCGAAACTCCATCATCTAAGTAACGGACGTCAGCAAGGATTTCGCTTCACCCATTCATAGTTTTGAGCAAGTGGAACTTCGAAGAGTTGCTGTGCATGCTTACTCCCGTTTCACCGCCACGACACAGCCGTCGAACTTGATCGGGTATCTCGGCTAAGGTATGTAAGCTGGTTACAAGACCCCAGATTATTGGTTCTGAGGGTAGATCGGGCCTTAAGGGTCTGGTTGGATTTACTTACTTTAACCTACTTTAACTTACCGAGATCATTGACGGGAGAAGCATGAAGCGAGCGATGAGCATGTAGGATGAAACTATGTATATATAGGCCAAGTTTCGTGTTTTATTCACCGGCCGTGATGGCAGTGATAATATCCGGACGAAGCTGTGTGTTTCTTCGTCAAAAAGCTCGCCACGGACACTTCTCTACATAATATCTTACCTCCAAGACTCTCGCTAAGTAGCCAACAATGACCTACTGGAACAACCACTACTATCTGCCGCTAGGTGGTCGAGAGTTACGTTCTCGACGAGCATGGTTTTGGCCAACATGCACCATTGGGTTGTTGATGATGAATATCGCATCGGTGTTCATTATGCGTGATCGGTATGGACCTTTTGACTCGATGCTTCATCCTTTTCAACAGTTGTGAGAAGTCGCGTTTGAATAATGTGATGATAAGAACTTTTGAACTGACTGGATTGTGTACTCTCAGGAGCAACGCCTCAATGGTCGCACCACCCCCACTTGCCAATTTTAGTAGATACGACCACGCAGTAGTCTCGTCCCTTTATACAGAGGGGTATGCCTCAGCGGTGATCACCCTAGCCTATTCCCTCAAACGCGCTAATGTCACAGCTCCCTTGATCCTTCTCTACATCCCCAGTCGCATTTCCCTTTCTACCGCATGTCTCGTCCAAGCTGCCGGTTGGACCCTTCACCCCGTCGAACGCATTCCACCTCCACCAAGCCGCAAAGAAGTTCCCATCGGGTACATTGACCAATACACAAAGCTCCATATCTGGACTCTCGACACGCTAGGTATCAAAAGCCTTGTCTACCTCGACGCAGACACCCTCGTGCGGCGCAATTTCGACGAACTATTCACGCTCCCTTTCACATTCGCTGCCGTGCCAGACGTCTACACATTCCGGTTCGAACTGGGCTTCAACGCTGGTATGTTGTTCATCCGTCCAAATTCGACGATCTTCGAGGATATGCTGTCTAAGCTCGCAGTTGCGCGGTATGATCATGGGGGTGCGGAGCAGGCGTTTTTGAATGTGTATTTTGCGGCGCAGGTTGTGAAGCTGCCTTATTCATATAACGCCAATCTTGCTATAAAAGTGCGGAGTCCAAAGTTATGGCAAGCACTGGAGAATGAGCATATGCATGTTGTGCATTACACCCTCGACAAGCCGTTTCTTGTGAATGGCCATGACGATGTGGTGATTGAGAGACTGGAGGATTTAGAGCCGATAATCAAAAGTACCAAGGGCCTGCGCGGTGGAATGTGGAAGGATGAGTTTGGGTGGTGGGAAACGATTTGGCGGGAGATGATGGTCGCAAACCGGGACGTGTTCGCTCAGTGCTCGTCCACATAATTACATTTTGTAGGATCGCACCGCACGCCCCTTCCCGTTCTAAAATGAACCTGGGGCTTCTGTAAAAGAACTGATAAGATCTTACAGAGGCCATAGAATTTATAGGTAAATACTACCCCCCACCCCCTTTGACGTCTCTACACCCGCTAACTCACTCGTTTTCCTACCAGTCACCCCCCGCGTTCCCAAAGTACACCCTCGTGGTCCTGTCTCATTTATCATTGGTATACGAAAAGGGTCAATAGAGTGGGATACTTCTTACATGTTTATTAGGGTAATAAATTGAGAAAAACCGGGTCAGAGCAAGCCAACGGTTATTTTGGGATGTGACGACTTTGGAGCGCGATCACGTGATGACAACGCGTTGGGTTGAAGTGCGGATGAAATTGACGGCGACTAGACGACGATGTCGCGTCTTCCTCGGCTGCACTCCTCGCCCAGATCCAACTCATCCAACCTAGCCCAGAACAACCTCAACGGCCCGTCCATGCTCCACAGAAAACGACCACACGACGACGAAGAAGATGACCAGCCAAGGAAGTTGCCTGCCATTGGTGCCCAACCACTTCGTGAACTTCGAGCCAAGGGTAACGGCATTGGCATCGGTCCACCGCCGTTGACTAAACCTCGACCGACGGAGCTGTCCAAGCCTACGTCGAGGATGGCCCGCGCAACCAGCGCCCCTCCAAAATCCACCACCAACATCACCACCACCCGCCCTCGCCCCATCACAGGCCGCCTCCCAAGCGCGACCAACCCAACCCTAACAGACCTCCAAAACAAAATCTCCTCCATCGAATCAGCCCGCCAAGCAGACGCAGCAGCCCTCTCCCTCTCCATGGCCTCCGAACGCGCAAAAGTATCCCAGCTCCAATCGAACCACCTCGCGCTCTCCCGCGAGCTCGCGCATGCGCGGGAAGCGGAGCTGGCACAGCGTAGGGAGAGGGGGATGGTGGAAGGGGAGATCGAGAATGTTAGGAAGAAGTATAAGGGGGTTGTTAGTGAGTTGGAGGGGGAGGTTAAGAGGTGGGAGAGGGAAGGTGGGAGGTTGGAAGGGGAGGTTGAGAGGATGAAGAGGGAGTTGGATAGGGAGAGGGAGACCGTCGTTTCTCTTCGATCAACACTAACCGATCAAGCAAACGCACATATAACTCTATCAACCCAAAACAACATCCTCCAATCCCAAATCACATCCCTCCAATCCTCCCTCCAAACAGACTCCACAACCCTCTCCACCCTCTCCCTCTCCCTCACCCGCGCCACAGCGCGCATAAAGGACCTAGAAAACGAAGCGCGCGAAGCGGAGAGTGTGAGGAGGAAGTTACATAATATGGTACAGGAACTTAAAGGGAATATTAGGGTGTTTTGTAGAGTTAGGCCTGTGCTCGGTTTGGAAGCGGGGGAGGAGGCGGAGATTAGGTATCCGGATTGGAGGGATAGGAGGGAGATCGTTGTTGAGTCTACGAGTGAGAGTGCGATGGGGCAGGAGAGGAAGGAGGTGTATAATTTCGGGTTTGATAGGGTGCGTTCCCTCCTCCCCCTCCCCTCCTTCACCGCGTAGGCATGCACGCGCTAACTCGCGAACGCAGGTATTCGAGCCCAGTTCAACACAGGAAGAAGTATTCGAAGAGATCTCCCAGCTTGCGCAGAGCTGTACGGACGGGTATAATGTTTGTATTTTCGCGTATGGACAGACGGGGAGTGGGAAGAGTTTTACCATGGAGGGTGGGGGGGTACGCCTCTCTCTCTCTTCTCTCTCGCGCGGGCGAACTGATGCTGATTATGCGTTACGTTTTTAATAGACTGAAGAGACGGCGGGGATGATTCCTAGGGCTGTTCAGCAGGTGTTTAGAGTCACCGACGAGCTCAAATCGAAAGGATGGGAATATAAAATGGAAGGCCAATTCCTCGAAATCGTAAGTCACCCCTCCCTCCTCTCCGACCCCCCCAAAATAAACGAATATATAAAAACAACAGTACAACGAAACCATAAACGACCTCCTCGGCAAACACGAATTCGACAAAAAGAAACACGAAATCAAACACGACCCCAAAACCCTCCGCACATCAATAACAGATACCCAATCGCACGCCCTAACCTCCCCCTCGCAAGTAACCTCCCTCCTCCTCCTCGCCCAATCCCGCCGAAGCGTCGCAGCAACCCTAATGAACGAACGTTCCTCACGCTCGCATAGCGTGTTCATGTTGAGGATAAGTGGGCGGAATGAAGTTAGTGGGGAGAGGTGTGAAGGGAGTTTGAACCTTGTTGATTTGGCTGGGAGTGAGAGGTTGGTTGGGAGTGGGGTTGCGGGTGATAAGGAGAGGTTGAGGGAGACGCAGAGTATTAATAAGAGTTTGAGTGCGCTTGGGGATGTTATTGGGGCGCTTGGGGAGAAGGGGGATAAGGGGGATAAACATCATATTCCGTATAGGAATTCGAAGGTGCGGGGTTTTTGTTTTTCGTTTTTCGCTTTTTTTGTTTGTTTTGGATGTGGATTAGAGAGCTGATGGGTTGTTTGGGGTACAGCTTACGTATCTATTGCAGAATTCTTTGAGCGGGAATTCGAAGACGCTCGTGAGTCGACTTGGAAAGGGAAAATTCGTTGGATGTATGCTGACGCCTTTTTTTTTTTTTTCAAAGATGGTGTTGAATCTCTCACCACTAGCTGCTCATCTGAACGAGTCGTTGACTTCGTTGCGATTCGCTACGAAGGTATGTTATTATTATTATCAGTATTTGTTATTCGAGTTTTTATTTATTTATGTTACTGATCGGCTGAATGATAGGTCAATAATACCACCATCGGGACCGCTAAAAAGGGTCGTCTCACGAGCTAGGCCTCGATATATCGATGGTCGGTGGGAGCAGGAGTAAACACCCCAAACGAATCGGGTGAAATAGTTGGAGGTGGGGGGTGCTACGGGAAGTTGTGGATCGATCGACTGTCACTTTTTGGACCTTGTTCGTGTACCGCTGTTGTTGTAGTAGTTTTCTCTCGCTTTATCTCGCGCTTGCGCTTGTAGATAAGTTATCCCTTGTCGTGTTGTACATAGCTTTGTAGAAAGGCAAACCAAAACAGATATTATTTGCCATGAGTAGGTATACTATGCAAGCAGTGTGCATACTTGGAGAATATTCTATATGAAGAGATGGGGCTTAGAGTTCTTTGCTTGGGCGCTTATTGGGCGCTTCCGATCTTGTAAACACATCGTAGATGGCCAAAACAAAGAAAATACAACAAAACTAGAGTAAAAATATGAGTTCTGCTATTAAGTTCGAATATCAAATTCTGGGTTTTTTTTTCATGATATAGAATAAGAGGTCGAAGAGGGTCATCCCAAACAAACGATTTAATGGAATCAAGAGCACTTGGGTGTACTACCGAAGCAACACCTTTGAGAGAATATCAAGCCTGCAGCTTAGGAAATTGAGTAGACACGTTCAAGTAAACAGACATGGATAGGATTTACGTGAAAATGTTCCCCTGGACATCGCAGCTCCCTAAACTTGGTCGAGATCGTTTGCATGCTGCGCAATGATCTCTTGGACGACATCGAGTTTGTCGGCATTGAATGAATTTATTGACCAGTTGACAGCGCCAGCCTGATCAAACTGCTTGGCCACCGTGATGGAGTATGGCTTTCGCTGTTCGCCTGGCAGAGCAATGTAATAAACGTCGGCATGCTGGACAGTTTTGCATGTGGCAGGAAGAGCCACGAGTGCACGCTGGGTTGGGATGAACCAAGACGCGCCGAAGATATCGTCATAATTCGTCTGCAGACAGAGAATGCCCAACTGTACGAATATAATGTTGCACTGGCCATTGTCGTCATCCGACATGATTGAGTAGCCCTCATCTTGGTCGATATCGGTCACCATTACACTCCAGAAATATTGCTGTTGGTGTGTTGTGGGAAAGTCAGATATTTGCGGGTCCGCTGAAAGAGATCGTACCCCAAAGCCACTGATACAGCAACTGTTTTCTATAAGATTAACGCACTTGGAGTTAAGTTCGTTGGAGGGACAGTTAATGTCATCATACATCCACGCCGTCGCTGCGAAAGCGCTATTGGCCAACGCCAGAATCAATAAGATGATATTGAACATGAGCATTCAAAGTATTTCAGCACGAGATAGAAGAAAGGGCTGGTGTTGGTTGTTGGGAGAGAACTTGAGTCAACAAGCTTGTCTGTGTACCAACCGCGAGAATTTCCGAAATGTGTCCTTTTGATTGACAAATACTTAGGAGCCATAATGCACCCGCATAATAACCTATCGTGATGCACGTCCGAACTTTCCCGGTCGCAATCTGGGGAAAATCAGTTATACACTCTCCGTTGAAAAATCTATCGGTGTCATTTTTTGATCCATTGACCGTCGTTCGATTTGAAATACCAGTGCATATGCTAGCATTGCAAATTTGAACCACTTATTATATCATCGCGTCGCGTACGTTGCCTTCGCCCTGAGGCAATCGAACGTATCGTGATTCGTCATGTATGCATAGGCTGGACTCTGGAGCCCAGAGAACCTATCCAGATGGAGGAAGCAGAAGTACGACAACTCGAGGACCCGTGTTTTGATCCATAAGCATCGGATATAACAACGCGTGGATTTCTTTCAGTAGGTAGATTGCAACAAGGTGAACGAGGCGACTGTGATCAAACCCAAGGGAACCTAAACAGCCTCTTGATGGAAGATTTTATGCCAAGTTGGTTTGGTGAACAGGTGATCTGCCGAAACAAGGACATTTTTAGACTGGCGTCATCGTTATATTTGCTCCATGGTTATGTCGGCGCGTGACCATTGCCACGGTATGGCAGATTGCGTTCAATGCGTCATCAAATTCGGCATGGATTTAGCAAGGCAGGGATACCACCGTCTCAGTTCGCGTACACACCACTGTATGTGATCAGTAGGTGCAATACTAGTGACGCGCTTTAAATGTGGTTGTGTGTGATCCGTGTAAAAATAAAACAGTGCCGTCAAAGGATTTGTATAGAATTTCTTACCAAATATAGTAGTAATCGAAGGCGCCTGCGAAAACAAGGACCCTTCTGGCGAACGCCTCACGTTCAAGAGTACTGAAGGGGACGAAGTTCTGACGATATTCATATGGCAAGAATCAGTGGCGGTGTGGTACAAGGGCCAGAGTATATAATAAAATACTTCATCTCTGCGTTTCGCTCCCCATTTTCACACTCAACCAACATCCAAAAAATATGCTTGGCTCGCTTTCAGCTTTGGCTCTGGCCCTCTTGCCGTTGGCTTACGCCCAGGATATTGATACGAACGCCGTGCTTTCGTCCCTCAAGTCGTCAAAAGTCATCCCCGATGTCATTCCCGCCAACTTCACACCGCGCTTCCCCATCGAGGTTGTCTTCACTGACAAGAATAACTCGCGGTTCCCTGTGACTGCTGGCGCAAATTTGACTATTGAACGTTCGTCTCTGTTTCTTACATTTAAGCCAACATTTGCTCACAAATTCGTATAGAAACCGTCAGCCTACCTTCATTCGCCATTCTTTCCAACCTCACCCAAATCATTGGAAAACCATACCTCATGGCCATAATCGATCCTGACGCGCCTACCCCAGCAAAGAACAACGGATCACAGACCCTGTCAGTGCTGCTTTTCATATCTTCGCCATTCTCTCGCCAGACATCAAGCTTATGAGACTCTGTGCACCGACAGACAGTTCCTTGGTACTGACTACATTAGTAATAACAATACCAATGGAGAGTTTATTCTCTTCAACCAGTCCAAGGATTTGTCGGATTACGTGGCTCCTTCGCCGGCGGCATCGTCACCTCCCCATCGGTGAATTCCTCCAGCCTATCTCAATCTACTTAATTGACGTTTGTGTAAAGTTTCGTGGTCCTCTGCTATCTTCAAAACTCCACGGGCGTAGAAGCACCCTCCAACTTCAATGCCTCTAACTCCTCCAACTTCAATATCTCAACATTCATTAACACGGTAGAAGGAAACAACTTCACGCTCCTGGGTGCTACCTTCTTCTTTGTCAGCGCCAACGACGTATGTTAGCGCCGTCTGTGCCTATAACAGCAGCTGACGTTCGTCTATTCTAGACCACCGGCAGTGTGGCCCCCAACAGTTCGGACGGTGGTCCCGTTGCCACGGCTACCTCACCCGCAAGTGCTTCTGGTAGCGCCGGCGCCGGCGGAAATGGAAGTGGTGCAGTTAAACTCAGCACCGCAGTTGCCTGGTCCATTGTGGCCGTCTTGACTGCTACCGGTGCCCTTCTTCTATGAGCGAGCGCCGTCGTGGACTTGAGGTTCAAACAGATCCGTAATTCCACCTGTGTTGTAGATATACCCTTTTGATCTGTTCAACTTTCAGCCTTACGCTCCTACGCTTACCTCCGTTGGTGATGCTCCTCACTATCTGTATGAATTACCTGCCTGTCAGATTCATACGGAACGCTCGTATTTGGGTCATTGAACACTCACGCAATCTTAGCTCTGCGCATTCATTATATTTGTATACTGTACCATTTCGACCGACTGTTCACAGGGTGTGACACGTGATGCTCGTGAACACTACCTGGCAGTGTTCACAGGTGAAATTTGGCTGTGATAGGTACCAAAAGTGTTCATTTTACGCTTAAATATTGCCTAAATAGGCAGGTAAGCTGCAAAATTACACAAAAATCGACCTAATCAAGTGTTCACGGCGGCCTGTGACCCGTGACGAACACCTCAAGTGTTCAGTTCACAGTCGCTTGTGATGCGTGACCGAACGGTCGGTCGAAATGATACAGTAGCCTGAACTATTGAGGTGCTTTCAAATGGGGCGCATCTGCCTGTAAAGTACATAAAACCTGTCCTATCTCTGGCAAACTACGCAGAACTGCATAGATGCCATAGAGCCATAGAAGACCATAGCGACATTTGTTGTTTATAGATCTAGCAGTGAAGCTCGCGTGGCATTGCCCGCACATCACAAAAATCTTTTTGCCTTTTTGGGCCTTTCAGCAGCTTTTCTGGTTGCTGACAAGTGTGACAAGCTGCCAAGTTGGGACCCAATATCATGGATCTATGTATTGTGAGAATTTGTGGTGTAAAATTGGTGTGGATTGGTTCTGCCATGATTATGAGACACTACCCTCACAAAATTAGCAATTTAGATAAATTTTATGCTTACTCCCCTGACCACAAATTGTAAATTATTCTGTCACCATTGCCAATGGCAACGGGCAGTATTTACAAATTAATGATAGGCTGCACTCAAGGGTCATGTCAGGGGAGTGTGTAGACACATGTTGAATCATACAGATAATGATAACAAGCTTTTACTGACCTTGCCTGGGACACTTGTCAGATTTCAGACATAGCTTGTGAGCTTGTCACTTTTTGGCTTGTGTGGCTTGTACAAGCTTGTACAAGCACAGAAAAGTCCCAAAAAGATTTTTGCATAAACACTGATGCAGGCCTTTTCTGGCCTCTCTAAAATGCAAAACTGAAAATTGCTTCTGCTGGCTCAGTTTCCATTGAAATTTTCTATAAATTGGTGCAATGAACTCTATTAGATACAAAGAAAATGATAGGCTGGTTAGAATTATTGAAACTGAATATATAATTATTTTTGATATCAGATTTGAAACACAGGAGCAATAAAATAGCCTACTGTGTCATGGAGGTCCTGGGGCTGAGTGGAGGGGCTCAGACAGCCATCCAAGTCTTTGAGGAAGCCTCCCAAGCTGCCTTAAGCACCATAATATCACTTGGAAGCCCAATGCAGTCTCATGCTGCATAACTGGGCATCCGAAGTGAGAAGCTCCCTTGGGCTGTTGTAGTTTAGCTTTCTATGATGCTTCATTAATGCGAGGCATTAAACAGCCAAAGTATGAGCCAGATTGTACTGCTTTTCTGAAAAATATTTTGCATTCACAATTTGAAACAAGTGCCCAAAATTCAAAAAATTCAAAAAACTCTAAATTAGCTTCTTTTGATAGGTTTCATTCTAGAATTTTCATCACATGGTGGGAAATTCAACAAGGAAGGCTGTACAGATGTGCTGCCAAAGGCCTGCAGGCACTGTAGAACTCCATAGAATGGCCTCAATCTACATAGAGCTATATGATAGATGGCCCAAGCTACCTCAAATACATTATTCCTAATACTCTGCTTCACTGCTATTCTACTTCCATCTGAAGCATGAAACAGATATATATTCAGAAAGTGTAAGTACAAGCAGTAGTGACTAAGTATACTCTCCCATGAGCCAAAGACAACACCCTATACAGAATACCCTGTACCAAATACCAACCCAAGCCCATGACAATGGCACTCAGTACATCAGGTATGTCCATTCTCAATTGAACATAGCTAACTCCCAATCTTTTAGCCATAGTAGTGGAGTCTGCATAAGTGTCCATGGTCTTCTTGGTGTTCTTGTTGAGTAAGTGAGCAGCCATGGCCTGCTGAGAGGGTGCTAGGTGGTGGTGTGTTTTTATATTTATATTTTATATTTTTTTAGAATTCTTGTTTTACTTCTATTGGGGCGTAGCCCTATGGTGGAAGATAAACTACATAGTCTTGGTACTTTTGGCATTGCAGTGCATGAATATATCTGGATCAATGACTTTGGGCTGCCGAAGCAACCCTCAGAAGGAGTATGCCTTATGAGGCAAACTGGGTGATAATGGCAGGGTAAAGACAAAGTGGGAGAAAATCATACACATCCCACTTAGACCACCTGACTCCTTTGCATGTCCCCACAATCCAGTCCACCACTCTGCAACCCAAAACTCCATCTCTTTGACCCTCCAACTGAAGACTAATGAAGGCGTTGATATGCCTGTGATGTCTATATGGTCTGGGACCAACACAAACACCACAACAAGATCTAATAAATGCAAGTTGGCAAGTAACCCTTCCAAGAGTGATAAGATAGGTAGTGTAATGCAATCGTGATGTCTCAATGTAGATTGCGATGTCTCGACGTAAAGCGCGATGTTGATGTTGAGGTTCTACGGAGATCTGACAAGTATATGTTGCCCAGGTCCGAAGATACTAAAGGTATATCAAAACAGTACGAGTATTGACAAGAGACTATGACAAATACAGCAATGTTGATGTCGAGATACGAAGTGCGAGATGAGGCTAAGCGAGTTCGATGTTTTTCTGAGTTCTGATGAGTGGGGAAAAGTGTTCTTATTGAATCAAAGAGAAGTACAGAATATATACTGTGGTAAGGAATAGAGATAAAACCGAGTTTCCCAAGGTAATAACAACAAAAACTAAATATACAACGAAACATCGCAAAGTCGAACCTGATACAAACCATAAAGGTATGCCGAAACTCCTACTGGCAATATCGCGAGGATCGATAATGCCAAGGCCAAAGGTCGACCGAAGTCCGATGAAACTCCGATAGGCTGATCCCATCATTCCGTTGCGATTGCGCTGATATCGATGTGCCGACCGAGTCTGATCCTTGAAATGAGATCATAAGGTTGTTAGGGGGACTGATGTGAGGCATAGGACGTCGGAATTGATGCGGAATGAGATATCGGTCTAGTGTGGTGTGATAGCGGACACGTGTGTCAATCGGCGATACATTGGAACACGTCAATATTGAGATCGCGGAGGATCGACGAGGTCCGGTGCGATGTAGAGGTATCGGATGGGTGATTATTGTCGGATTTGGTGCCTAGAGTGAGTGCGTGCATATCAGTGTCGTTACTGCCAACTATGTAGTGATCCCACAATACCATTATGGCCCGCCTCAACTGGGTTCGGGGCTCCACTCCCGGCAGATATGCACTCTCTGATGGACATTCTGCAGATATTGGCTAGGTGTAAGATATGGGTTATATGCAGGGCAATCCACGTTTCTGCCTGCTGTGGTTGGGGAGGTGTAAGAGTTGGCATGGAGACATCGCGACAAGATGTTGTGAGTGACGATGGAAGCATGAATGAAAAGAGTGTGGGCATCCAACGTGAATGGTAATCAGCTGGCGGAAGGGGAAGCAGCAAGGGCTGCTCCTGGGGTAGGGCAAGGTGTGGTGGTAGTGAAGAAGATGAGTGTGATCATCTGTGCGAGGCTGAACACCTCTCTGACGACAGTGCTGGCTGCCATTGCCCGAGGTGCAGTGGGAGGTACTGACTTGGAGTGAATAGCAGGATGAGAGGATGGGCTGCCTCTCGGTTGGTGTGCCAGCGCACCATCTTGCCCACTGAAGAAGTGTGGGAAAAACACATCCACATGGTGGTATGAGTTCAAGAGCCTCCAGTGTGTTGCTTACTAATAACATGTTTGTCCTGTGTGCTTTCATGCACACTCAGACTGCTCTGATTGTGTTTTGGAGAAAGCATAGTTTGTTGGAGTAGCTGGTATGGTGCTTGGGGAGGATGATGGCGCCCATGACAACGTCTGAGTCACTGGATGTATTTATTTAGGGGGTGAATCATGATGTCTGTGCCTTGAAGGAGTGGGGAGGAGTAGAAGGGTGAGAGGAATGCATTGTTTACCAAGACAAGGGGGTGTGATAAAGTGAGCAATGCAGGACATCAAGGAGATATAGATGAGTTGCAGCATCAGGTTAGTGGGAGATTCTATCCATATTAACTATATCATTGATTAGTATTTGAATTGTCAGAAAAAAATGATGAGTGTGAACCTTAGTATTAGGTTGTAAAGCCTCTGATAGTTTCTTCCACACTTGTTTCCAAATCCAGAAACATGACATCCAGTCCTTGTGTCCCAGAAAATTGTGTTGTGTAACATCTAGTTCTGCCATAAATATCATTCACACTTAATACATGTGTACCAGAGCCAAGAGATTGCAAGATTATCACAGTGGTAGCAGAGCCAGATGAGAATGCCCAAGCATGTGCTCCTGATGATTCTAAAGATGCCAAAATCAATTCCAGTGTTTTGCAGTTTGGATTGCCAGAACGAGAATATTCAAAACTCTGCGCTGCATGTTAGCCTATGACATAATTTGAAATGATGTATCAATAGGCACCTTATGGTTCCCAATGCCAGTCCACTTGTATGTTGTGTCATAGCTGGAATGACAGCTCCACACGGCAGACGGTGTCAAATTTGCACCTGTCCCAAATTCATTTGAAATCTTATTGTAATGTTATCATTTTTGGATGAATTTGTCCTTTCCTCAAATAGATTACCATATTTGAAACTTGTCAATAGATTGGCAACAATTACTAATTTGATTGCAAAATTCTGAGTTTTTCTCAGGGACAAATGTTATTGTGTGGTGGGGCCTATGGGTTTGTGTGCCTATCACATTCTAAGTTCTTCCCAAACAATTTGCACATAGAACAAAAGAATTGACATATTTAGGATTTGCAAAATAATTTGCCACCATTGCAAATTCTCTCCCAAACGATAACATTACGATAGGATTTTGAATGAATTTGGGATAAGTGCAAATTTGATGCCATCTGCCGTGCCAGTTGCTTCATCTGGATCAGATCAGACACACATGGCACAAGTACTGAATCAGTGATTGTTGAAGTCATACTGCAATTTTGTGGGATGAGCTGTTGGTTGGATTTGATATTAATGTAATTAGCATCCCTGTTAAGAACCGTATTTCTATGAGTTCCTACTATACCTAATCTGGTTGGAGATGTCGGGGTTGGGGTCAGAGGTCCGGACTTGGTATAGGAAGGCCAAGGGAGACGATGCGGCCTCAGCTTATATGCTATGCCCTCTCTATACTTCTGTCGTCTCAATTTATGAGAGGTCAAGTAGAGCAGAGATAGAAGGGAGAGTTACAAGTAGAAGTCTAAGTCAATATTCGAACTAACAAAAGTACATGGGGTGCTACGGTTTATATACTTGAGTGTGTGGCAGAGTCTGGGGATGTCGGAGCTCCAAGATATACAAAATGTAGCTGCGGGTCAGAGTCATAGTCCGGGGAACATAATGTGCAGATCGAGTAAATAATAGTCAGACAGGAACTATTTAATATCTGGAGTTGGAAATGAACTAAGTGTGTAGGTAAGCATGTGGTTGTGAGAGTATGTAGGGATAGTAATAATCAGTTGGCATAAAGATAGTCCGTAATCATATTAGGAAAGTTGAGTCATAACTTTGGTTCGGAGTTCCAAAGTATTATATTTTCGGGGTTGATTTCTGGGATATAACAATCCCAGTAGATGTTTTTTTTTTATTTAAAAAAAAACACCTTTAAGTTAACAGCTTTGGCAAGTGGGTGGTGTATGGTTATGCAGTTGTAGGTCTCAGGGTGTCGGAGATGCCCATGACCGTGTGTTGTGTGCATTTGTTTGGGGATCATACCACTGATGTGATGTGTGATGGTAGTGGTACATAGTGAAAGAGTGATGAGCTGGTGATTCAATGTTGAATGCCCAATACACGTCAAGTTGAGGGCAAGCACAATAGGACTTACAAAACATTTTGCCCATGTCAGTGAGCCAGCCTAGCTATAGACAAATCTAGGCTAATAATTTGCAGAACTACATAGATGTATCTAATGAGCAATATCATCTTCATAGAAGACTTGTATTCTATCCAGTGCTGTGGATTTCTATGGCTGCTATGGCTTCTATAGATTCTATGGTGTTTCTATGGCTCAATGCTCCTTCTATGGCCCTAAAACAGGTTTTGCTGATGCTCGGTATCCAACTGGTGGTCAGATCCAACTGGTTACAGTATTTGAATTGTATAGTCAGCTGTTTCAAGGAGAATAGCCTCAGTGTTGAGAAATTACACCCTAACAGCGAGGGCAGCCAATGCAGATGTGGAACTAACATTCACATCAGCAAAACCTGTTTTTGGGCATAGCAGCCCATAGTTAGTAATGTTAAATCCATAGATGGCCATAGTGGAAATATTGCCATAGTAGACTGTAATGTGTGGTAGACAGCAGCCATGTCTATGTAGTGGTTACCTCCTGATCCATAGCATCCCATAGACCTCAAGGCACCTCTGCAACTATCACCCTGATGTTGGGATTTAGTGATTTCTGGCCTCACATCTGCAGGCCATTCCAATTTTTGTTGATATTCATTTGTCTTTCCTCCCAAGTTCCTCTTCATCTACAAACCGGAATATTTTCGATGCCAATTATTCTGATATCCCTGGCATCCTGAAAACTACACTGGAAACATAGTGCATCCTCTGATCTAACTCCTGTGCTCCCCTGATTTAATGTTGGCAATTCCAACAGTCACTGTAGCCCATCCAAGTCTGTCTTCCATCCATGCTTGTACTCACATAATAGTAAATAACTCACACCCCCAATCATCCTTCTAATCTATCTTATAATGAGGACATTGTGCTCAACACCCACAGATGTAGAACATGGCCAGTCACAAATATGAACACACCGGTTCAACACACTGAATGTGCTTGCTGCCACAGCTTCACACAACAAACTTGCACACATTGCTGCCAATGTGCATGCTCAAATGGCAGTAGCTGTGTGTCAAATAGGGATGTTTGCAGGAATGATGGAATTAACCACACTGGCTGGGTATGTGCTAACAGAGAGTGCTGGTAAGTGGTAGGTGGAGTAGCCATCAGCATGCGGGGTGTGTGTATGTGGCAAAATGTGAGGCATGTGTGACAGCTGCTGGGGATGACAACAGTGATGAGGTCCATGCCAAGTGGCCATTGGCTGTCTTTTCATAATTGTATAGCCATGTACATAGCACCATACAGATAATCCTATACATTCTGTTTACACAGGAACACAACATTAATGGTGAATAAGGGTAGTGAATAAACAGCAGAAAATTAAATGATATTCCCAACCTGCCTCATATATCATATCTATGGTACACTATGTAGTCAATCTAAGGCATTCTATAGTTGTGGTAAGTAGATCTGTATTGCTATAAACATCTTAAAGTTTGCTATGGCACTATAGTGCTATGGCAGGCTATAAATGGCTACCTAGCTGACCCAGGTTTTGCTGATGCAGTTCTGCAAAGTAGAAAGTTAGACTCATTGAAGGACTTTATAGATGGTGAATGCAGTGAGAGTGTGTCTGAAAAGACACTTAAGTGTGAGTGGAATGATGACAAGGAGGAGGAGGATCTGTTCAATGAAGGGCATTACATGGACTAAATCTTACACTTATCTCACTGGCCCTTTGTTACCTGTCAATACACTCAATACACTATCTGATCTGCTTGCCATATGATGTTATTAGATTGTTAAAGGCCATCTATTCTTGTTTGAAACACATTCCATGATGCTCTGTTTGTTACCTATGTGTCCTTTTTCATTGATGGTTTGAAACATGTTTCAGATAATCCAATGATTCTCTGTCCACCATCAACACTTATTTTCCTGTTTGAAACACATTTCAGATAATCTAACCATTCTCTGTCCACCATCAATATTTCTTGGCCTATTGTTTCTCTCTCAATGATTCTATGTCTGCCACTAGAATTTCCTTTTCCATTGGATTGTTTGAAACACGTTTCAGATAATCCAATGATTTTGTGTCTGCTGTTTACCATGGGATCATTTAACCTATTTCCTCTCCTATTGAATGAACTGGAATATATTCAGTATAATTCACCATTTATTGCTACATTTATATACTCATTGGCCAATATACATTTTCTTGGTTCACTGCTACTGCTCTTTCTCTATCAGATTATATAGTATGTTTGCTAACACAATCTAGGGTTAAGTGGAGTAAAAAGGTTGACAGTGTTGTCTAATGTATATTTGCCAATGCAATCTAGTGTCAAGCAGAGGGAAACAAGCTGACAATATTGTCTAATATACATTTGCCAATGCAATCTAGGGTTAAGCAGAGTAAAAAAGTTGATGATGGTGTCTAATATATATTTGTCAATGCATTCCAGGGTTAAGCAGAGTAAAAAAGTTGATGATGGTGTCTAATATATATTTGTCAATGCATTCCAGGGTTAAGCAGAGTAAAAAAAGTTGACAGTACTGTCTAAAATATATTTGCCAACACAATCTAGGGTTAAGCAGAGGGAAACAAGCTGACAGTACTTTCTTGTGGGTCTAATTGAGAGTGGGAAAGTGTCTCTGTTGAGATAGATTCAGCCAAATCGAGGCCATGGGAATTAGATTGATGTCAATCCTGTGAAGTAGATATTAGGTGGTGGCAATGGGGGAAGATGGTGGAGTGTGGATGAGGTAATGGTGGTGATTGGGGTGTGTACTGGATTGTATGAGTGGGGGCTGGGTTTGGGCCAATGAGTGGAAATAGAGCCAGTGGAGCTCAGTTTTGTGTGCACTGTTGGAAAAGGCAATGGGAGGAGGTGGTGGTGGCAGTATCCATTCAGTAGCACACTGGAGGATGATGATCTAATGAGGTACTTACTGTGTCCTCCCTCACTCTTGTCCACCTTGCTCTTGTCCTCCTCGCTCATCCATTTTATCACCATTCCTGAATCCTCTTCTCCTGTCAATCTGACCAAATTACCCACACCTGAGTCAAGTCTACCTTGTGTAGCCTTGTCAAGTAAGAGGAGTTGGCAAAAGAGTGTGGAAATGCAAAGCATGCAGAATGAATTCGAACATAGAACAAACAGACTCAAACACAGGACTTAGCTGTTTTCACACGTTTGCTACTGTAAATTAACCTAGTGTTTCAAATTGCAATTTATCCAGCTTCCACCGGCCTCTAAATTATTGTAAAAATCAGGTAAATAATTTTTTCAGGCCTCTTAATGCAAATGCTGATTCAGACTTGGGACTTGGGCCAAGGTTGAAATACAATATGCCAGAAATTTTGAATGACTTGATTTAATACCACCTAGGACATAACAGCATTTATCACCTTGACAGAATTAGAATACTACTGCAAAAATAAATAGATTATTGTTATACCTTTGCCTACTGGAGATAACCTAAGTGAGAATTAGATTCCAGAATTAATTATTCAATGCAGACAAAAGAATAAACCATATTCAGAATTTATCTGGAGGATATAATCTAAATCTGGATAACACATCTGTTCAGGCCACATAACTATTGTCAGAATTTGATTGTGCCAATTGTTCCATCAGGTCAACAAAAGTGTTTCCCATACTTAGATTATTTCTAGAAGAAAATGTGAAATCCTATCTTGTTTTTGTAGATGAGTTCATGCCAAGTGTCAGCAATGGCCCACACCAAACAAGTTGTCTGTATTGGGTTGCCAAAAGCCCACACTGTGTGGTTGTATTTACACTAACCCATAGTGCATCACATGGACACTCTATGGCTGTTATTATGTGATGTCGATTAGTCTGTATAAAATGTGCTGCCTTGTTAAATGTGACTCTCATTCTCATTCTGATTTCTTTGGGGAACAAGGTGTTCCTGCCTACAAATTCAGCAATGAACCATTCACAACCAAAATTTGAATATCACTGAACCAACATGTCTTGCTGGCAACCTTTTCAGCCAGAACATTGGTACCAGTGGCCGACGTTGTTGTCTAACACCTTGCTTTGGTATGGCCAGTAGCAAACCGTGGTTTTGTGATGAAGTCTGATAATTTAAATGTACCAACAATACATAAGTACTGGTCCAAGTTGAATTAAGCATTTTATATTATTTAATTATTGAGTCATAATCACGCATTACATTCTCATGTGGAATACTAGGCAGCTGTTTTGATTTTTTGGCTATATTCCCACAAGCTCCATCCTTTAGCACCATTGCAGCTCAGCCCCATTCACAGCTGAGGAAATTGTTTGAACACATGGAATTATGAACAGGGATAGGAGTATACCAATGCCAATGCTGAGTTTTGTGTCAGAATAGCTGTTGCCAAATGGAACCAATAAAAATTAGCAGGTCACATGCCACATTCTTTGTTTGGCACTGTGGATTTTGGGCACACACATGGCAATGCTGACATTGGAGAGACCTTGTGAATCAAGGTGACATTGAGTCTCCCAATAATATCTGCTGCTTCAAGTGACTTTGAACTGACACATTTGTATCGCACCTTGTTCCAAATAAACAATAAATGTTACAAGTCAATCCAAATATGGTAGTTTTTTGAAGATCAACATCAGAGATATGCTAGAATGTCACATTGTCATGAATGTGAGTCACTTGGCCCATTTCAGCATTGCTAGAATATGATGTGCAATGTGCTGATTAGTCTGGCCAATTTCAGAACCAAGTCAAAGTTAGTTGATCACCAGATTACTAGTTATTGGATGCTGGTCGTCCAGTTGTCATGTTTTGAGTCATTACATGTTTGGACTCAATAGTAAGCATGAGGCAATCTTGTTGTGAGATGGCTGTGTCAAAAGCAAACAAAAATGTAATGTCTGTGAAAATAAAAGATATCTAATCAGAAAAATAGAATGAAAATGTGACAATATAGGCATAGCAACAGAGCAAGCTTATCAATGGAGATGAATGTCAGCAATGAAGAACACCTGGACAGCCTTTCACTGACCCTCCCATACTGGTACCACTGATCATGTTGAAGTATTCACATGGGCACAGTACAGTTACAAGACCCTCATCAACCCTGATCCATTGTGTGATCTCATGCAGCACAATCAGTTTGGACAGTCCTCAAATACCACCACTATCTAGTTGAAGTGATAAATATGGACCAGCTTTGTGAACTAAGGAAGGATACCTAGTGCAAGTAAGCACAATCCCTTGTTGCCTGATTCAGACATAAGAGTTTAATTATCTGTGGTTTGGGTTACAGGTGGTGTTAATCTTATCCCCTTCTGCCTTTCCTGGGTCTGCTTCCCCCTGTGTAGCCAGCCCCATTCCCATCTTCATCCACATCCAAATCCACCTTGATATCATGATTGAGGTCCCTTTTGGTGGGGTTCACATGGGGGTTCAACAAGATCAAGAGAGGAACAGGAACCATGATGGTGATATATGTAAAGGAAGGCATAAATGTGATTGATGAATAATTTCCTGCTCATCAGTTGGAAACATTAAAGTTTTAATTACCATTATAAATTCAACCCATTACCTGTAATAAACTCAGTTTAATCATTGGTATTGACCAGAGAATATGTAAGTCTGTTATATCACACCATTCAGTCCAAATATGTGTTAGATACACAGATAATATTGTGACATTGCGTTGTTTAAGATGTCCCAGCGGATGTCCAGTGGATTGTACATTATATACAATGTAAACCAGTCTGCTGGGACAATATTCAGTCAAGGTATAACATGTGTCCACTTATCCGACACATACTATTGCATTCCAATGCCATCAGATTCAGCAGACTGTTATTTTATAAGGATGGATCATAGAATCAGTATTGTATAATGGCATGGAAAGCAACCCAGAACCTTTCCCTTTATATTCTGATCCAATATTCAAACAGTGAATCAGTTGGATTCACTGAATTGGAATGGAATATTCAATTATCATACTGATCAGGTGGGCCCATTCCAACTCAATATTCAATCCAGGTCTGGACAGGTTAGGCTGATCAGAATTGAATATTCAGTGGCCATACAGATTGGGTGGGCCCATTTTGACTCAATATTCAATGAAGGTCCAGACAGGTTAGGCTGATCGGAATTGACGATTCAGTAGTCATACTGATCAGGTGGGCCCATTCCGACTCAATATTCAATGAAGGTCCAGACAGGTTAGGCTGATTGGAATTGAATATTCAGTAGTCATACTGATCAGGTGGGCCCATTCCGACTCAATATTCAATGCAGGTCTGGACAGGTTAGCCTAATTGGAATTGAATATTCAGTGGCCATACATATCGGGTGGGCCCATTCCACACTGAATATCCAATGCAGGTTCAGACAGGTTAGGCTGATCAGAATTGAATATTCAGCAGGGTACTGATCAAGTGGGCTCATTCCAACTCAATATTCAATGCAGGTTCGGACAGGTTAGGCTGATCAGAATTGAATATTCAGCAGGGTACTGATCAGGTGGGCTCATTCTGACTCAATATTCAATGCAGGTCCGGACAGGTTAGGCTGATCGGAATTGAATATTCAGTGGCCATACAGATCAGGTGGGCCCATTCCACACTGAATATTCAATGCAAGTCTGGACAGGTTAGGCTGATCAGAATTGAATATTCAGTAGTCATACTGATCAGATGGGCCCATTCTGACTCAATATTCAATGCAGGTCTGGACAGGTTAGGCTGATTGGAATTGAATATTCAGTTGTCAGACTTATCAAGTAGGCTCACTGCACACTGAATATTTAATCCTGTTGTAGACAGATTAGGCCAATTGAAATGTAAATTTTTTGATAGGCTAATCAGAATTGTTGGAATGGTCAGATGGTGGGATAGTTGGACAGTCAGAATAGTTGGAAAGTCTGAAAGTTAGAATGGTTAAACAGTTGGAATGTATAGAAGGCTGGAATGGTTGGACAGTCGGAAAGTCAGAATGGTTTGACAGTTGGAAAGGTTGAAGTCAGAAAGGCAGAATGGGTAAAAAGTCGGACTGGTCAAGCAGTTGGAATGGGTGGAAGGTTGGAATGGTTGGACAGTCAGAATGGTTGAAAAGTCAGAATGTGTGGAAAGTCAGAATGGTTTGACAGTTGGAAATGTTGAAGTCAGAAAGGCAGAATGGGTGGAAAGTCAGACTGGTCAGGCAGTTGGAATGGGTGGAAGGTTGGAATGGTTGGACATTGTCAGAATGATCAAATTCAGACATGCAAATTAGCATGCACACCAATTTAGGCATGCATTTTTGGTGGGTTTCCACACCATTCAAATATTCATTTCCCTTTCCCTTTCTGCACAACAAAAAGCAGTCAAATTTTCTTATTCCAAACTCTTGATGATATATACATAGAATAGAGCAGAAATGCATGCAAAAGCATCCATCAAAACCACAAAGAAAATAAAAATAAGGAAAAAGAACAAAATTAAACATTCAGAATGAATTTCATGAGGGAGAAAGGGGGTGGAAAATAATTGGGAATAGGTATATATATACAGAACATGGTAGGAATGAAGAGGTGAAGCAAAAGGAGGCAAGGGGAGGGATGTAATGGTGCAACAGGAATATGGGAGGGAGGGGTGCCACTGTGACTCACATGGCACCCATACCACTGTTTAAATACTGTAAAATGCTATCTAAGATCTTCAAATTGAACCATAAGATATATTTAGAATGTTTGGTGTGCCTAGAATAGGAAATGGGAGGTGGGTGGCCTGATCAAATAAGAAGGGATGATAGCAGGTGCTCACCATCAATCCTGCAGGCATCTTGGGATGTCTGGGACACTTGGAATAGTTTACTAGATATCAGTAGAGGAGTGGGAAACACTAAGAACACCATATTTTACCATTTGATTGATCAGAAATGTGGTGACAGTGGACAGGAGAAGTGGATCACAGTAGAGGCTTGCCAAAGCATCCTATAATGTTCCAGAGGTAAATAAATCCTACAGTAGGACCATAAAATGAGTTTTCTATGTCTTGAACTCAAGCAGGTAGTTCACACATAGACAAAGAACAGTGTCCTTGCAGGAGGAGGAGGAAAAACAACAAAATTTGCATATTCCAAGTCAACCAAAAATCAAAAAGTCATACAAAAAGTCAGAATAGTTAGTCTATGAGTGCCCTGAGAGGATCCAAAAGAGAGGTTGAGATTTGGTAGAGTGGTTGAGGCAGGGGAGCATCCAAACATTGTGTGTGCATGAGTTCCGCTTTCAATTGTGGCTGGCCTGTTAGGTTCAGTGTTTACCTGCACATTCTGTCACCCTGCTTCAACCACTCTATCAAATCTTAGCCTCTCTTTTGGATCCTCTCAGGGCACTTCTAGACTAACTATTCCGACATTTTAGATGACTTTTTGATTTTTGGTTGGCTTGGAATATACAAATTTTGCTGTTTTTCCCCCTCCTGCAAGGACACTGTTCTCTGTCTTTGTGCAGGCTATTTGCTTGAGTTCAAGACATAGGAAAATCATCTTATTGTCCAACTGTAGTATTTATTTACCTCTGGAACATTGTAGGATGCTTTGGCAAGCCTGTACTATGATCCACTTCTCCTGTCCACTGTCACCACATTTCTGATCAATCAAATGGTAAAATATGGTGTTCTTAGTGTTTCCCACTCCTCTACTGATATCTAGTAAACTATTCCAAGTGTCCCAGACATACCAAGATGCCTGCAGGATTGATGGTGAGCACCTGCTATCCTCCCTCCTTGTTTGATCAGGCCACCCACCTCCCATTTCCTATTCTAGACACACCAAACCTTCTAAATATATTTTATGGTTCAATTTGAAGATCTTAGATAACATTTGGGTGTATTTTATCAGTGGGATGGGTGCCAGGTTAGTCCTCCAACACATATCACCCTTTGACAAATATTGACACCTCCAATTGCCTCAGGAGGCTATAACTGGTCAGTTGGGACTCACTTGTATTGCTTTATCCATTACCAACTTCCTCTGGGCTTTCCATCTACCATGTGAGTCACAGTGGTGCCCTTCTGCCCTTGTTCCTGAATCCCTAACCTTGCTCCCCCTCCCAATTTTCACTTTTCTGCTGTGCGGGTGGATGCTTTTGGCATGTATTTCTGGTCAATTCTATGCATATATCATCAATAATTTTGAACAAGAAATTTTGACTGCTTTGTTTGGGGCAGACAGGGTTGGTGAAATGAATATTTTAATGCTGTGGAAACCAGGCCCCAAGAATGCTGGCCAAAATTCTTGTGCATTTCAATTAGCCAATCAGATGATTCTGACAAGTGCATTCTTAACTGCATATCTGAACATCCTGACAATTCTGATTAGCCTATCTGACATTTCTGACAAATCAACAGTCCAACAATCAGAGAATTGCGATAATCTGACAGTCTGAGAAATTAGAATCCAACAATTCTGACAGTCTGATAATACAACAATCTGACTATTCTAACAATTCTAATGAGCCTATCTGACATTTCTGACAATCCAACAGTCCAAGAATCTGAGAATCTGACCATTCTAACAATTCTGATCAACAGTTTCCATGCAAATCCTGACAAATCAAATGAGCCTATCCAAAATTTCTGACAAATCAGCTGTCTGACAATCTGAGATTTCCAACAATCCAACAGTCAAAGAATCCAACAGTTCTGATTAGCCTATCCAACAGTTCCATTCAAATGCTGACAATTTGGATTAGCCTATCCGACAGGTCCAACAAATCAACAGTCCTGGAATCTGATTATCCAACAGTTCCAACAATCCAACAGTCCGAGAACTCAACAATTGCAAGAATCTGAGAATCTGACCATTCCAACAATTCTGATTAGCTTATCTAACAGTTTCCATTCAAATTAGCCTAACCTGTCCACAATTGGATTTAATATTAAGTGCTGAGTGGGCCCTCCTTATGGGTTTGACCACTGAATATTCAATTCGAATTAGCCTAACCTGTCTTGACCTGCATTGAATATTTGGTCGGAATGGGCCCACCCAATCTGTATGGCCACTGAATATTCAATTCTGATTAGTTTAACCTGTCCAGACCTGCATTGAATATTGAGTCA
>KN832977.1:694178-704280 GCA_000827315.1 Piloderma croceum F 1598
CGGCTGCCTCGCACCGATGTCTGGGACATGCCGGGCACTGCAATATGTCCGGATGGGCAACCTAACATATATAAGGATAATCAGGGGTCCTGCGTTCGACCCAGAAATGGTCAAATGCGACCCATAGGTTGGACTCACATCATCTAGTCTAGGGTCCTTCCGAACATGAGGCTTCCAGTGCGCAGTACAGAGCCTACTAGTAGTACGAGTCTGTTCATTGGTGGAAGACCCATGGCTACACTCGACCGATTAGGAAAACCATTGGGGGGCTCAAAGTTGGCGCATCTGTCACTTATGAAAACGCTTTTGAGGTTTCGCAGCTCCAAAAGCAACTTGCTGTGGCGCCGGCTCGCATCTGTTTCTGCATCTGCCTAGCAATCTCTCACGATCGCAACAAAATCAGAATAGGCAATTCATCAAAAATTATCTTTCTCTATTTAGATATCTCTCCTTACCCATCTCTCGTTGCATTCTTTTGGACTACATCATTCTTACTCCCAAGCAAGTCAAGTTCCCCAATTTGAGAACCGGGGATCGACCACGAAGGTATTGAGTATGTTTGATCGCGTGGATCGCACATATGTCAATATTGTGTTGGTGACATAAATCCTCGAGATATGTCGTGGGAGTGAAAAGGTCCCACAATATCATATAGAAGACATAACTTTCGCATTGTCTGCTCATGAACGTTCATATGGGGCATCTTGACGATGAGTGAACGTGCGGCTATCAGGACTTATCTGACCTAATCGGGCAACATTAGTTAAGCTGCGTATGCGAAAATAGTGGAGTTCACAGTAGACTCAAATGACCGGTTGAGAGCTGTTGAGAGGCCGTTTGAAAAACCGATTGAGAAATCATGGTGTATGCCATTTCTGCTCCGGTACATCGGCAATTTAATGCCGGTTCTCAAACTGCTTGACCTGCCCCATGTCGGACTTTGAAATGTAATTCTAACCCTAACGTCCGTCGGGTTGCTCGTCGCTCTCGTCATTATTCAACTCAAATGTTGTTAGCACAACCAACCACAACCACTATAACTACCGGCAATAATATCTTGAACCCGTCAACGAACTTCATTGTCATTGATTTAAGTATACAGGGTACTTGTGGCGAAGACCAGAGCCGCTGCCTCCGAACGGCGCTAATCAATGCCTTTCGCCCAAGTTTGGAGGAAGCAGGGGCAAAAACGCGAAATTTTAAGCAGCAGTCAGAGACACCTGAGTTAAAGAATAAAATCACTCGAATACGAATTTGCAGTTCACGGGATTTGGCGAGTGAAGCGCTAAGTGTCCCTGGACATAAACGATTGATGGGCTGAGATACAAATAAGAAAATTAAGTCGCTAGCCACTCTCGCACTAGCCCTCCTTCCGGAAATCGCTCGTCATATTTCTGCACAAAAGTACCGAATTCTTCCCTGCTCATACGTCTCGACACATGCTCATCTCCAAGTGTTTTCAACGCCTCTTTCCACACCTCTGTCTCCTTTTCGAACTGCCGTGCCTCCTTCCTCAAGATTCCGTTTTCAATCAGAGCCCAGTAATAATCGGCAGAAAAATCATCCTCTTCTCCGTAAATGTATGCGAACAATTGAGGGTAGATAGCTGAAAATATCACCCCATCTTGGAAAGCCTGCTCCAACAGGTAAACACCTTGGCAATTTGCAAACGCACGCGAAAGCGGGAGACCACCCATTGGATCCTTCATCATCTCAGCCTCTCGCATAAGCACATTAAATGTCGCTTGGTCACGAACATTTCGTTGGCGTAGTGGGTTATCATCTTCCCATCTTCCCACGCCGGATGGTCAACTATGAAGAGGGGGTATTGTGCGAAAGAGGATGTTGCGTGAGGGCTGGAAAGCTCCCAGTCGATGACGGCGGCGATACGGGGTGATGTGTCGCTGTCGATAATCATGATGTTTTGGGAATGAAAGTCACCAGGACAGATGGGGAAACCAGTTGCGTCGAGGGAAGGGTCGTACAATGCAGGGATGATAGAGCGCATGAACCATGCATGGCCATAGCTATATATCTTACTATCGCTACCAAAATTGGTATCACGGATGGTCTCGAGGTTGGCGTTGGCATAGGCGGTCCAGTAATCAACAGCGCTTGTGAAAGTCCTAGATGAGATATCTTTGAAAATGCTTGTGTCGTGGGGGCTGCCAACCGTCAGCGCAACGTACCACTCTTGTTTGGTGGCGTCGTCGCTTTCTCGTTGGAATATTGTGCCGATTTTATCAAAACGATGGGATGCTAGTTCGAGTAGAATGTCGACAACCATCCGTAGCACTATCTCCCGCTTGGCATCCTCCATATCGTCCCAGATAGAACTCAACGGCACACCATCCACCTTAGTCATCATTATGTACGGAGAACCAACCCCGCCACCGTCGGCTTCAATGCAATGATGGATGACGCGAGGAACTGGGATGCTCGTGCGTGCCATCACGTATCGCATGACCGCAACCTCACTAGACATTTGAGGGGCGAAAGCTTCGATATACTCTCTGGTCCAGCCGTCATCTGGTCGATATGGCACGCGAGCAACAACAACAGTATGGTTGGCATCGTCGAGGTGAAGGAAACGCACAACATTGTAGCCACCCGATAGCTGATTACCCCATCGAGAGGAGGTGGCAGCGTGAAGCGAACATGCGAGAGAAGCAAGCGCATTCCAATCAATGGCAGCTACGGTTCTCTCTAGGCGAACATCGGTTTCGTCGCCGTTGGCAAGCAGGCTGACAGATAAAGCCGTTGTGTCAGGCATGCCAGCGTCTAACCAGACCTGTGATCACGTGCTTCTATCGGTCAACCAAATTGCCTCTTTTGAAACTCAACCATGCGATCACGTGCTTCTGTTCGGAGCCCGACATTCAACTTTATGGGGGACTTCTACCAGGGTACCAGTGCTACAAGGTCTACATGGCACTACTTACCACCCTTCCTTTTTCCTGATTAGTATGCGTGCGGTCCACAGTCTAACAAACTAGTTCCTTAGCTTCTTTGACGACTGATTTCTCTCCTCTGCGGGAGTTGCGAATGGTCTACACGAGGTTTCCAAAGTACTCAAACCCAGATTCAATATATGCCCATCATCGTGAGTACACTTCGTAATTTTTTTTCGCCTATTTTGTGCATTTTGTGTGGGAAATTGTTGCTGCGGTACTATTCGGACATTATTTTATTATATTATCACCGGTGCATTGTGTTCTCCACTCCATTTCTTCCTCCTTTCCGCACCCTTGGCGAGTGGTAGCGATCGCTAACGCATTATCTTACAAGTAGGGTATACAAGACGGATCATCGACACTTGTAATGGGGCTACAGCGATTATTTGAATCTGAAACCTCCGATTGCACTTCTTGACATAAATCAAACCAATGCGTGCCTTGAATTTGGAAATTCGACGGCAACTTACATTGTCAGTGATGACATTTTCCCTCAGGCGTTTGAGTGATATTACCCCAAAAGTTCTTTGTTTCAAGATGGATGCCCACGCTTGGTGAGTGAGCTTGCAGACTATACCCATCCCAGATTCTGATCAAATGTCATCGCACCCGAGAGCGTCGGAGTACATGTTGAGACGACATGACAAGACAAACGGGCCGACGAGGCACTAAACCGTCTACGTTTTGGCTGATCATCCAGGTTCCCCCTGCGGTAATTTTCTTTGCTGCATCGGATATTACAGGTAATCTTTCTTATTTGCTAATTTTCGTCGCCCGTGATTCTTATGTGACCCGTCATACCAACAGGCATCAACACCCCACTTCCCACAATCCCATTGTGTTAAATTCCAATCATTCGTAACCTGTATAGCATCCCTGCCATACCTATGGCGGCATCTTCGTGGGGAATAATCACCGAATTGTCGTGCTCGCTGTCCGGATCCCTATGACAGACAACAGCGGCTGGAAATTAGCCGATAAGAACCTTTCTTGTGTCCTTCTGAGTCAGCGTGCCGATAATATAATTGCTCAATGTAACCGCGTATTTTCGCAAGTACGTTGTATACCGCTGTACTTCCGGGACTTGTCGTGTTTGTTGAACAATAGCGCAAGACTGTAAATGCGCCCCACCTTTCGAGAATCGGGTCTAACAGGCTCTCGACAGTTTGTTTACCTTACATCAATAAGGCTCCGAGTCCACTAAGTTACAAGTAAGGGATTCAATCGTGCTATTCAAGATGATGGAGGAATGACAGCATATTTTTTCCCACTTTCTGTTTCTACAATGACCATCCTTCTATGCATCTTAGACTCCCGAGGTCTCTCATCCGGCGGTATCCAGAGTATACGCCTGCTACGTTGATCCAGCATCCATTCACCATCCTTGTCACAACGGTATGATTGCCTTGGCGCATCCTGATTTGACTGTTTTTCTGCGATGGGAACAAAAACCATCCCCAGTTTCGTTTTCGTATCGTCATTATTCCGGATGAAAGGACGGGTTCGATTAATATGGGAGGCAGGAGAGATATGCCACCTATTTGGGCGGCCATCGTGCTCCACAGAAACGCTCGCCCCATCGCTTGCAAATGAAACCCGTCCGTTCATTGGTAAATACCCGTTGTAGTCCAAATGAGCAAGGCATTCGTTGGTTTCCAGATCCCATAGCTTGACACAATTTGATGATAGGGAAACCAATCGACTGTCATCGAGAGATAGTGCAATGTTGAGAACGTTATTGTCCACTTTGATAGTCCTGTGCAGTCTAGGAATGTGGGTATTCCATATCTCGACTTCGCGTGTATTGAACTGGCCATTGAAATAGACTCGGAGAAATGCGACAAAGGTCAGCGAAAACGCGACCGATTCAATTCTGTCGACGAATGGAAATAAAGAATGACTTGTAGTCATATCCAAGACTCGCCAGCGACAATACTTGAATTCAAACGCAACTAGCCTTCCATCTGGTGCACAGACAATGTCGTCTATTTCTTCGTTAAGGAGATCGGTAAAAGGTCCCTGAACCTCGTCTCCTGTTTGTGTCTTCCAGATCTTCAAAAACTTGCCATAGATTGAAGCGACGTAAGTTCCGTCGGGGGAAAACATGGCACCGTCACCATTGTAGCCAAAACTCTGCACTTTTGTTTTACTGGTTAAATCCCATATAAATCCCGAATTCTTGCTTGCGACCAAGATCTTGTCCCCGTTAACAGAAAGTCGACAACAGGTGAAGTCCTCGGACATGGTATGAATGATATCACCAGATTGTGAATCATATATTTTTCGAGTTCCGTCGGCGGAAGTCACTAGAATTGAGCCTCGCGAGGACGCAAGATCGGTTACTCGGGTAGGGTATCGAGCACAAATGCTTGAGCAATGCGTCTGCTGGACATTCCATATGCGGACTGTACCATCACTCGATCCCGACACGACTTGTTCGTCTCCCAGCCAACAAACACTATTCACGGCCGCTGAATGGTGATGGGATTTGTAATCGCAGCCACCCGATAATATGTTCCAGATTTGAATGGTTCCGTTGCTACCACCAGCTGCGATCATGTTTCCGCCAGGCGAGAACGAGACCGCATAGACTTTTTGCGTGTCACTTTTAAGTGTTCGGAACAGAGTGCCTGTTTGTACATCCCAGACATTGAGAGTCCCACCTGAAATCCCAGTTGCAAGGAAGTTATCATCGGGTGAGAAAGTGATAGAGTTTATGAGTGTGTCTTCGTGAAAAGTTGCTCGGTTTGCTCCCGTCATGGTGTCAAAGATTTTAACCCAAAAAGATCCACGAGCAGCGATGAGAGGACCCTTTTGTGAAAATACTATTGCTCGCGCTTTCTCGCCCACTGGAAATATTCTGATGCAAGCATCCCAAGTGGTACCTACTGCGTTCAGCAGTTTTGTCTCGTGCACTAACTCGTGCTCATATAGGATTCTGGTGCGTGATGTAGTGGGAGCCCAAGACAATGCAGAGTGATATATGTGCATCGCGGACTGTTTGATGCCATCGAAGGACCGTAGAACAAATCTCTCGCAGTCGTCAATCAAATCTAATAGGTCTTGAGCCGGACTCTTGATCTGGCGTGAGCAATGGATGAACAGTAGTAAGAAGAGAATGCTCACATTGTTTAGCCACAATACTAAATCACGAAGGGAGTAAATTGCAACATAATAAATATCCTCAATGCTTAGAACTTCCAGCCATGAGAGTAGATGTTGCGCTAAAAAATCACGGACCAACTTGATGATGCTGCCCGTATTTTCCCCAGCTTCAGGGCTCGACTGGAGGTGTTTTGACCAAGATGAACAGGCGTACGAAAGGGCAGATCCTATGTATCTCTCCCGGCGTGCAGGAAGATCCTTGACATCATCATTCATTACATATGGAGGCAAACGGCATATATTCTTCATCAATTTCATCTTCATCAACTTCAAACACCGAACTCCAAGTTCTGAATTGTGGGTGAGCGCATTGATGAGATATCTCCCATCTAGACATCGTTGTTGGTCGGTGATAAAATCGGCAAACGATTTGTGCAAGATCCGTATTGGATCGGATGCTGATTCTGGAACAATGAGAACCGAATGTAAATGTGTAAGGATGTGCCATATGTTTTCTGGTGTCATCTCCAGTATCTCTGCCAGACACACACGTGATAAAGGGTTGAGAGCCAGCACGATAGACCCAACGACAAGATGCAGCTGACCAAGAAAATCGGGATCATTCTCGTCGGCATCCTCGAAACTACCTGAAAGGATTTGGTGGTACACCACATCGACGCCTGATTTCCCTTTCCCTTCGTAAATCGTGCTGTCCGGCAGATCCACGATCAGCTTCAGACGCTTCTGGGGAGAGGCATACGGAGAATCAATAAATCTGACAATGACAGAGGCAATGATGAAGAGACCAGCTGTCTTCTTCAAAATAGTAGCGATGTCTCGGTCCGAGGGCCATTGGCCACTGATAGATTGCCTTCGCCTTGCAGCAACTTCATCCAACCGAGTTTTAACAAACGATTTGATGTCTGAGTCTACAATGGCTGACTCGACATCGTGAAGTGGCAACTCCTTGGTTCGCAAGGATGGGAGCTTGAATCCAGACCGAATACGATCTTCTGGTCTCCCTGTGATGAAGAATTTTACAGCGGGAATAGTATCGATATGAGCGGCTAGTGCTGAAAGGAATTCTGAAACTGGCTCCCTGTCTTCACATTCGTCAAGGGCGTCTACGACGATCGTGGCGGATAAGCCCGTTTGCTTGAAAGGTCGCACGAGAAGCTTTTCGAGCTGGATGTGTAATGCGTCGTGCTGGACATCGGGGTTGGCGCGGATAATCGACACAAGAGCGGTCTTGAAATTAGCGGAAAAATATGCGAGATGATACGCAAGTGTCGGGAATATAAGGTGGAGATTTCGACGGTCCGGATAATCACGGGAGCAAAAGAAGGATGCGCCAAGGTTGCCATGTGCCGCTGAACGTTCAGCGAAAGTTTGGGCGATCGTGGATTTTCCGCACCCCGCGACACCTTTCAGCCAATATACCAGTTCGTTTATTTTACCCGCCTCCCATGCCTCAATATCGCACAGTACCCCTTCCCGCGTGCCGTTTAGGCATGGTTTGTGATTGCCAGAACTATATCCTGCTCTCACAGCACGAGGTAACTTGTCGAGATAAACTATTTCATGGCGTTAATAGTCGAGAGGGTCAAGGAATACCGATACATACCATCAGCCTATCGAGAACAGAATTCAATAATGTTTGGATTAACCTGATGGGATGATCGACGTACCACCATCTCATTGTTCATGGGATTGTTATAATTAATGGTCTGGTCCCTTCCAACATGACTGAAATTTCCGTGACTAGCGTCCACATGAGAGGCACCTTGAAAGAATCCAGGGCCAGTATTATGTCTCGAATGTTGCATGGGGATCCGAAATTTCGTTGTGTTTGATCCTGATCGACAGATTGTCTTGCCACCAAAGGTTTCCTAGCTGACTTACGGTTATAGGAATGACTTGTGGATGAGAAACTCAACGGATGGGTGGAGATGGATAAAGTTGCTGTAGAACGCCCAGAGCACACAGTCCAAAAACAACCAAATAAATACAAATCCCGGCATCATACAACAGCCGGATCTCACATGATCTCATACCTGTCAAACGTCGCCAACATCCACCGAGAACCATTTGCATGGATAATTTACGGGGAAAACCCAAACGCGACACTTTGATGCGAACAGATTTTGCGCCACATCGGCGACACTTCGCGTGATCAACGACACTTTCAAATTACAAGTGCCGTGACTCGACAAAGAACGACAGGTCTTAAACATACTGATATTTTGAACTATGACCACATTTGGTAGGAATACGAAAGAAAAAAAATTGTTATTGTTATGCACGAAATCGAGTAAGTAATAGGTGACGGATGTCTAAGTCACGGAAAGCAAGTTAAAACTCGCCAACTTTGGGGGGACAAGATTGAGTGAAATTGTCGAAGATGCTCCCCAAGTTAAACGTCACAAGAGAAGATGTGCTGGCCGCGGGTAGAAAGCGCTCCAAGTTGAGAAATTCATTGTTGAAGTCATTGGTACCCGTGTCGATCGAAAGGTGACGGTTCTGCAACGTCATTGGAACCGAATCAACTTGAAGTTCCATGGTCTACTCGGAAGAACTAGCGGATAACGTCCCAACTGCCAGCCTCGTTGTCATTTCTCTCGCTCCAGAAGCGACTTCATTGGCTCGAATTCCGCTGCCCATGCGGCGTCTCACATCTCATGCGGGAAATATCTCGCTTTTATGAAAACCATTCCGGACCGGTTATGCAGGGCTGTATATTTACATTCTGTTATAAGATATAACAGAGTGGGATCATCTGAGCCGAATCTGGTCCTTTTGGGGCAGGAAGCTGAGCATAAGTAGTTGGTTCTGCGCTGGGAGAGAGAGAGGTTTGGAGTGCTGTTGTTATTAGGAAGGGTGTCTCCTGTTCTTGAATCCTGACCCCTCCCCGCGCGCGATGACAGAAGGCCCTCCTTCTAGACCCTCTCACCAGCACACGCACCTACAAACCAAACTCTACCTCCAACCAACCGATGACGACCCAACGCACGACGAAACGCTCTTTGAGTTGGGAGTGTTATTATGCTGATATCCTTTGTTTTATAGCGTTGATGCAGTTGGATATTGGCAATGCATGGAGTCCGGCTGCTAAAGCTGCTATAATCGTCGCGGCGCATATTCGTAGTCGGTCAGTCTTCTCCGTCTATTGTCTCGTGTTGTTTTTTGTTTTATTTGCTAATCATCGGCTGGGATCCTAGATGGGCTGCCGAAGCTATGGCTGTCAATCGGAAAACTCACAGGCCGCATTTTACCGAGAAGGATTTACCGTTACTGCCGTCTGATCCTATAGAAGCCGTCGATGCTCCCGCCATAGCTTATCCAACCATGCTTATCTCTATGCCGACTTTGGGTGCTGTACTCGTCTCATATCCTGTCGATGCAGCCAACTGAGCCTCTTCCACCCCGTCCTCGATTTCACTTGATACTCCTTCATCTCGAACTGTCTCCTTCGCCACGAATGTCTATCACCTCTACTATCAGTCTTAGGCGATAATATTCTCCATTGTCCAAGCTAACCCACCTCTCTCACACCTATTATATACGCAACAATTCAGGAATCAGCGCGTAGGTGGAGAAGCGAGCTATTGTATGATCAATTTGATGGCTGTTGCTCAGTTTTTGGAGAAATGTTAATTTGGACGCGTTATAGAGTTGGGCGATAATGAGAAGAAGGTTATCAGGTATGCGTTCAATGCCTTTTTGAATTGAATGAAGTTAAATATTATCATACCTTGTGGCACTGCAGAACCTTACTCCAACCCCATTAGTTCGAACACCTGATTCTCCCGTATTCCTTCAAATGCCGAGTTTGCGCGGGTGTGGCTGACATGTGCTCGGATTTTGAGCGTGTTGAGCAACAAGCAGATGCCATCACACCCTCAGCTCTGGCAGACGGCAATGCTCAGGCCGAGGTCCCGGTCCGATCGTATTTGGCTTGTTGAGACCCGGGAGTGAAGACAGGGCAAAGAGTCTTTCAGATCGGCTGACGCACATGCCAGGTTTGTCGAGCGTGTCGCAGTCCT
>KN832977.1:710691-735708 GCA_000827315.1 Piloderma croceum F 1598
AGCACGCCCTCAGCTCCGGCAGACGGCAATACTCTGGCTGAGGTCCCGTCCAGCATACCCTGGAATGCAGTCAGACCCGGATTTGGCTTGTTGAGGAGAGAGAATGGGTTTTCGATTGCAAGTCTTACTGCTAGTTTGCCTGGGAGTAAAGATAGGGCAAAGAGTATACTTGGTGATGGGGAAGAGGCGGGGCAGCAGCTTGTTAGCGTGATTTCGCGGCCAGGGAGTGTCAAGTCAGGACCTATGGATGAAGACGAAGGGACGAGTGACGAGGATGGGGCGTCCGAGGATGGTACGGGGGATGAGGAAGAAGAGGAGGACGAAATGGAAGCGGGGGTAGGTCATGATACGAGGAGTATCAAGAGTTTTGAGAGTATGATGAGTGGGAGTGCGAAGGAGCGGAAAGAGGCACATGCTAGGAAGAGCCTTTCGGATCGGCTGGCACACATGCCAGGTTTGTCGAGAGTGTCGCAGTCCGGTGCACACAAGGTCTCGTTTTGATTGTATTTTTTCATTTGACTGAACTGATTTTTCTTTCTTGGCCATAGGGATCCCCACCTGCATCAATACGATCTTCTTCACTCGTACCTCCTGCGTCGACAAACCGTTTCGATACCCCGTCGTCGTCTCGACCTCAGTCCCCTGTATCTCTCCGATTAGCGCCTCCCAACAGACGCTTCGTTGAATGTCACGAGGATGATTTGAAAGTGTCGGAAGTTCCTGAGTTGTTACGAGAGTACAAACGACTCGTTGAGGGTGTCCGTGCCATTGGGGGGTTTGATGAGTAGAATTAGATAGATACATATAATGCTGTCAGCCATTTCCTTTTATTGTCAGGGACCGTTAGTAACATCATCGATCCGCATTTATTAAGAGAACGACACGGATATGTGACTATTGTATGGCCGAGTGTGGGGTCGCTACAGGTCGCCAGCGGTCCGCGTTCGAATCTTCTCGTTTGAGCACTCTCACGTCTCGATTCGACTCGGAGCACCGTTGTAATCGCTTCTGTGGGGTCAAGTATCCGTGGCATTCAGGTGACGGAAATATTCGCTTCAAGATTGATCCTTTTCCGAACAAGGTGCAACACTTGCAAGCCAAACAATAGTTAGCTATATATTCGTATACATAGTACTTTCCGCATCTGTTTCGTCCATGTAAGGCACCCTGATGTAATATGCGCTGTGCTAATAGGACGATAAATAATACAATATACCTAAGTATCTTGAGTCCATGTCAAATCGCCACCGGCTCCTAGGAGAACGCTGACTCCCAGCCCCGTAGCCGTCAGTAAAGCAACTTGATGTCCATTGATAGAAAACGTTACAAGAAGTCCATTTGCTGATACTCCCGCGCCGACGATTGAGAACTCGTTCTCCGCTGATATCACTTCTTCCCATGAGTTATACTTTATAAACCCTACGAATTTGACTGCGCCGGCCGCAAGCCCCCAAGCGTCACCCTTACCAGTATATTCGCCCGTGTTGATCTTCAATGTACTATATATAAAGAACGATAGCACCTCGCCTGTTACCCAAACGATGTTCGCGTAGGAATCACTTGTTAAGGCGGCGGCGATATGGGTAAAATTAGAGATCGTATGCAACGATTCGAGGTGCTCTTGATAACCAACTGATCCACCAAGTCTCTCAATGCCACGAAGAAACTCGAGGTTACTGTAGAGCATAGCAATCAGATAATTACTAATTCTATGATTTCCATGGATATATACCGGCTCTCTTCTTCAGAATTACGAGCCTGAACTCTGAAATCAGGAACATGCGCGTGGATTATTGTGTCGTGGATGCGTATAAATGTCCAAAGTTGTGTGTCATCTCCACTTTCAGGTTGTAATCGAATCTATAAAACCATATAAATGGCAATCCGAGCAAGTGTCGTCGGACTTACGTCGCCACGGGACATCACAGTGGGTACAACAGTCCAGACAAGATCGATATTGGGGTATTTGATCTACAAACAGCATTAACAAGTTAAAGCGGTCAACGAGATTGACTGACGATATGGCCATGGCCCTCGTTGGATGAGATGGCGAACAATGTCTTGTCGTTGCTTGGGATTACATGAGCACCCTTGACATACGCATACAGGTAAGCACAGCCAGCTTGAAGAAACAGAACAAGATAAAACTACCCACCAACGTATTGCTCGCTCGAATGGAAGAGTTCAAGCCGATGTTTGTGATTGTGTACAAACCGTGCTCATATCCAGGAGTCAACTCCCACTGGCAAATGAGCTACATTTAATATGCAATTCAAGTACCTTAGATATACCCACTAAGTCTCGAGCACATGAATGCCCTTGCATGGAAACATAGATTGGTCCTCCGACTTCATGGGAGCATAGGCTCGATTGGGAGGCTCGGTTGGTGATTTTGTATACACCGAAATCCAGCTTGGAAATTAAAAAAATAGAAGAAACGTGAGGTTGGTTGTGTTAATCTGGGAAAATTACTAGTGGGCGAACAGGTGTACCTGAGCGGCGGCATTGTTAGTGCGTAGTAAGGCACAAATGCACAACGTGATGAACTTTGCAAGCATCATTCGGACGTTGGCAGTCGCTTAAGTTGCAAAGATGTAAGCTGCTAGCCTGCGTCTGAGCAAGTCTTCAATAACTAAACAAAACTGAAATCGGGAATTATCGGAAATAAAGCTGACGAAGGCCGCGGACCAGATCGGGGAATGGATAGAATGTCAGGGCAAGATCGGTATTGACTTTAAACGTTGTCCATTGAGTGCAAAATTCGACTTTAACCACGCATTTCGCAAGAGTGATAAGGAAGAGCTAGGAAGAACTGTCAGATGGCAGACAGTTTGGTATTCATTAGGCAAGGATGATGATGCTTCGTAGGAGGGTTAGTGGCCTTTATTGGCCCACAACTCCCCTCCCGGGGAGTGTTGTCACTTTAAACGGATCGGGCAGGCACGTCAGGGGACAGGGAGGAACCGTAAGCTCGAATCTGAAATTTGAAGTCATTTGGTGCTGAGGTTCTCCCGTAGGGACCTACCTGTTCCGTTGGTGCAGTATAGCACCATCCTTCGTGAATAACTCGCCATCCGTCATGATAGGAGAAGCCTGGTACATGGACAAAAAAGGTAAGTCAGCCGATGGTGAAAAGACCGGATGGCTACGACAAACGGCTTGGGACAATAACAGATGGCCTCGAACGTGAGCGGACCTTCACAAGATCTGTACCTAAAAGATATGCAAACGATATGCTGTTCACGAAGACCATGCACAAAGGTTAGTTAATCTAACTTTTACCAACGTCACCTAGCCATCACAAATGCGCCCACTATACTATCTAGCCACTTGCATAACAATAGAGGGATGTGTCGACCGCCATTCCCCGGTGCTCTTGAGTCGGTATTGCACTGCGGAGGTGGAAGTTTGGAGTAACTACGACAATGGCGAGCGAATAACTCGTCGTTATTGTTGCGTCCCATGTTTCTATGCCACATATGGCTAACGAGGCTTGTGGGAGTTGTCGATATGTTGGACATTCGGCTATTGGAGATGAGCGATCAACGCCAGTTGTCAACTTAATAGGCGATTTATCATCCATATGTTACCATCCATATGCCTCCAAGGCACGAACTAGGCGCTGGTAGTCACGACGACTCTAATCCGGGAAACGCTCTTCCAAATCTGTCTTCCATGTGTGGTTCAGCTGAACATGAAACATCATCGGTGTGTCATGAATGAGAATCGAAAGCCTCCGCCACATACCATTGTCAGTAAGGTCTTGTGCAACTTGGTGCTTGGCTTCCAGTTTTCTGGGTGTATCGTCGGGGCCTTGAGGTTCCCGCAGAGGCACTGTGATCCTATTGAGTCGCTGGGATAGGCAGGAATCAGTCCAAGTTCGGTGACAGAATATTTAGTTAGCATACTTTATGAATACGGCAAGCTCGCACTCGTGCAGCTGTGAGAACCGAATCAAAAAAAACTAGAAATCTTGACTGCACAGGTCAAAATCAGAATACACGTCAAAAGCAAGATATAAGAGATTTGGACCTATATTACAACCTGTTTCGAGGCCTTGTCCATCTTGGACCCTTGAAGTAGCTGTTGACAGAATATTGGTCTTGTGCTCACGTTTCGACAGCGAGGGTAGGTTGAAATCCAAAGCCTGGTTTGCCTATCAGACGCGCGATTATGTGTTCGCGCGTCGGAATATTATAAAGCAGGACGTACCACTCTGTCGAATAGGTATGGGTGGCATTTCACGTTACGCAGCTACGGACGTACGAGGTCGGAAACACGTTGAACATGTCACCAAACTCACTTGCATAACACAGTCACTATCGTCGCCGCGCAGGAGGGAACGGTTAGTGGAGAATACTTCAATTTAGGGTGTGTCGCACCATCCCCCATCGAAGTTTTGTGTAGTTAAAGCCACGATTAATCATCTGGGGAAATATAATTGGTCGGTAAAGAACGTTTCGAGATCGTGGAGTCTTGGAACTGAAGGTTATGAAGCTTGTTTACCTGTGCGCAAGGCCCTTGCCGCCGCCCAAGTTCCGGCTGAACCATGCGTCCGGTAATGAGTTTAAAAGTACGAGTTTCAGGGTGTTTCACCGGCGAGACGTTTAGCCTAACGATATTTCCCCTTGGGCAATGATGGTGGAAGATTTCGAGTATTGACTGGACGTAAGTGGTAGTCAGTATTTTACTATTTACCTGCACACAACTGGTCAAAACGGACAATAAGTAAAGAAAAAGAACCAGACAAGTTTCGAGTGCAAAACAGCCGATGAAAAATGAAACCAGCGGTGCTAATCGATTTCGACGAAATGCTCAAAGCAAGGAGCAACGAATAAACACAAAAGTGAATGCACGTACCATCATTTCCCCATTCCCAGTCCTTTACCAGTGACTTTCCTACGATTATTTGCAGCCGGAATGGTAGAGCATTCCCACATAAATAACGATCACTCAGTAAATCCGTCTTCGAATCCCAAAAGAATGGGGACACTAGCAATGGAGAAATAGACGAGGATTTCAAGCATACATATGGGCAACGAACGACCGTAAGAAACGATCACTAGGTCGATCCGTCACCGGATCCCATATGAAATGGGAACCCTAGCAACGGAGAGAGTGCAATGCTGTAATACAAACAAAAATTAACAATGTCAAGCGACAATCATGTATGACCCACAGCAAAATACCAACTCACAACACATAGTTTTGTGGAACCCGAGTGACATACAGTAAGAAATACCACAGCACCAGGCAACGCTGGTCCTTACCGTGGCGCGTCGGTCGGCATCAACTAAACGAGCGCGATCAACATGCAGTTGAGCCCGCAGGCTTGATTGACATTGAAGGGTCTCATACGAGGGACTGAGAATCGCTGCGAATGACGTGATGTGTTGCGGTAGATGAGGACGTATAGGTAGGGTGGAATTGATTGAACGCATACTATATGGACGAACGCCAGTCCTAGTAAATATAAATTATGAAGGGTAAAACCCAGGGTATAATAGCCATTAACAGCCCATCGTCTCGCATATGTTTGCCGAGCAGACTAGGAAGATACTTATAACAGATCGAGGAATGAAGTACATACCATGTGCTCTAAAACCAGAGGCCTAAGCACGCTCCTGCACCCATAATACAAAACCCCACAGCCCAGTTTGTACTCGAGAATGCAGCGGAAGTCGTTGCAAACTCGAAGAGAGCAGCCTGACGGGAGCCACGTGACGTGACTAGCGATGGTGTGGCGCAGGTTATTTGGCCTTGTTATTCCCGGAAGCGTGAACGAAATTCGGTCACAGACGACACTACCGACACGAAGAAACCTCAAGAAAAAGACAAGAAATGGTGAGACAGATCTCTCTGTATTGGCCAGACAAGCTGCACGAGCGTAGGACATAATGGAACGGTTGAATGGAGCAATTCCTTTGGAATTACGGCTGGATGAAGCTGGAGTCTGGTGGATGGACCTCGTGTGGCTGTCGACTTTCTGCATCCTGAATAACCTGTGTGATTTGAAACTAATGGTTGTCTTTGTTCGCAGACGAAAGGTTCGTTCGGATACTCGTTGGAATGCGGAACTGTTGAATTGACTTGATTGCAATACGACCAATTGCATAGGTACCTCGTCATTCGGGTGCGTATTTATGATGGTCAGTGTTGGATTATCTCTGATTCCATCTTTTGCAACAGAAAGAGACACACTAAGTCTCATACGCTTTGCCGGCGTTGCGGAAACCGCGCTTTCCACAGGCAACACAAAAGTGCGTGTTGTTCAACCCTTCATCACGATTGGCACTGATCTCTTCATCACTTCATCCTCTTTCATCCCATCTCACTTTGCACCCGGATGAATCACCGATATAGCATGTGCTCAATGTGGCTACCCCGCCGCTAAGCTGCGATCGTATGAGTGGGGACTGAAGGCGAAGCGCCGAAAGACGACGGGTACTGGGAGGATGCGTCACCTCAAGGATGTATCTAGGCGATTTAAGAATGGCTTCAGGTATGGTTTAACCATCTATCATATTGCGCAGTCCTCCGATCAGACCTCTTGTCGTTTATTTCATATGGAGATGATCGCTGACTGGCACTTTTTATTATTTTCAACAGAGAAAACACCGTAGCAAAGAAACGGGCCAAGACAACGAGCTCAGAAGCATAAGTGGCTTCTCGACGCTGATCGTTATGGGGCTTCACCTACGTACTCTTCCATATTGCCATGTTACAACACATCGATTCTCCCTGGCTACTGCACAGAATACATGATACATGCCATGCCATCCAAGTCCATGCTGACTGTGAAGTTCCTGGGCGAACATCGTGAAGCCAAGTTATCATCTCTAGCCATTATTCTTGACATCGAGTTTTTATGCCTGTAACAACATCAGCTGCTAACTTATCCACTAAATTTAGCCCAGATCTGTAGCAATATGGTACACAGCTAGCCAGTAACACAAATGCGACATGGATCGCGGAGCAGAGAAGCAAGAATGCGCAGAGTCTCATGTCACCTTCCTTTCACAATCCTGCGAGAGCGCGCCCGTATATTGAAAGAATTGAATCTTCATCCTTCTCTGGGTCATTCAGGGAGGACGTTTGCAAAGTAGAAATTTTAGCAATGGTTTTCTGCACTTTCCTGGGCATGACTGCCCTCCGTTTTCATTCCCGGCTTTCCGACTTCAAATTCATAGGTAAAGGGCTGTCGTATGCTTCTGGTTGGGAAAGATCTGCAAAGTTGGATGTACGATAGCTTTGGCGGGGACGCTCACAAGTGCGTAAAAGAGAAATAATTTTGATCTGAGAACGCAGATTGAGTTGTTTAGAGCTAATGATATGGCGAAGGTGCGTCAATGACTGCAGCAATGGCTGATATTGCTTCACTTTGCAGACTCCCGAGTGATGATGTATCGCGAGTTTCACTGGTTTTATTCCCGCCTTCAAGATCTTCGACGAAGACCCTGTCATTTCCGTACACCATAATGATTTCTTCATACAATGACACTCGTTGTAGAAGGTGTGAAACATCAGCTCGTTTCTTCAGAGCCACTAGCCGAGAACACATCATCCTCAGTCTTGCTCGCCACATCACTGACCCCCTCACCACCAGGGGATTTCTCGGCATCAATTTCGGTTCCTTCGGTGTCTGCGCTTGTGAATAAAATAGGTGGAAAATGGATCACGAACAATCTGCCGCTCTTTGTCCCGACAGCCACCGATCTCTTGTGTACCGTGTAACATGAGTGAGAAACCATAGAAGGGAGCTGGCAAAGAGTTCTGCCGTTGACCCAGTCCATAACCCAACCATCACGGCTGATGTTGATGGAGTCGTGCAAGCTATCGTCGGATTCAAGTGTGTTTGTATGCAGTCGAGTTCCAGACGATGCATCATAAGATATGGTTTGGGATGTCGATCTGCATATAATACGACTTCCATCCGCAGAGAAATCGACAGACCATATCCCAGTACATGCCGTCGTGTGTGCTCGAAGAGGTGGAAATGCAGCAGCACCTGAGATGGCATCCCAGATCATGACGGTACGGTCAAGCGAGCCCGAGGCGATTCGGCTTCCATCCGGAGAAAACGAAACTGAAACGACGTTGTACATATGTCCCCTTAGCTTTAAAACCTCAGAACCAGTGGTCGCATCCCAAACTCGAACGGTCTTGTCATATGAACCTGAGACGATTCGACGTCCATCCCGAGAGAAAGCGATACAGTTCACCTGCCCATCATGTCCCCGCAAAGGGGGAGACACATTCTCACTATCTGGCGTCATATCCCATATTCGAACGGTGGTGTCGAAGGAACCTGAGATGATTTGACATCCATCGGGAGAGCAGCTCACTGATGCAACTGGCCCTTCATGTCCCCGCAACTCCGATATTTGAGAACCTGTGGCAACATCCCACACTCGAATGGTCTCGTCCCATGATCCAGAGATGATGCGGGATCCATCCGGAGAGAATGCAACTGAGGTTACATACTGCTCATGCCCTCGTAGTTCTGATACCTTAGCACCGGAGGTTAAATCCCAGATTCGAATAGTATTATCCCGCGAGCCAGAGGCAATCTTTCTTCCGTTAGGAGAAAAACGCACTGAAGTCACCGCATCTGCATGCCTCAGCGACGTGGGTAAGGTTTCAGCGCCAGTGGTTGCATCCCATATTCGGATGGTCTTGCCATCTGATCCAGACGCAATTTTCTTACCATCAGGGGAAAACACGACACAGTTTACCCCAGTCTTGTGTCCTCGTATGATAGACAGGATCTCCGCACCCGTAGCTGCATCCCAGACTCGGATGCTCATGTCGGATGAGCCAGAGACAACTCGGCGGCCATTAGGAGAAAATTCAACTGACCGCACTGCATCAGTATGCCCCCGCATTTCTGAGACCTCAAGACCTGAGATCATATCCCAGACGCTAGCTGTATGGTTTACAGAACCCAATACAATTCGACGTCCGTCTGGTGAGAATCCCACAGCTTCTATCGCACTCATATGTTCCATCCGTTTGACCTCAGCACCATTGATTGAATCCCATACTCGTATGGACATGTCATACGAGGCAGAGATAATCCGTGTGCCGTCGGGGGAAATTGCCACTGAAGTAACTTTTGCCTCATGTCCTGTCAGCATCAGTAGCAGTGGGGACCAAGCGTGTTCGATATCCCCCGATATCCAAGGATACTCGTCGGGATGGTGGAATGTTCGATACAGAGCAGTGTTGGTGGGAGTGAATGGCAACGCAGACATATAAACCAGTAGAGGATGGGCTTGAATGGAATGCACAAAGAACCTCGTAAAGCGACATGCATCGCGGACAAGCACCAGGAGCTTGCCATCATTTGGAGAATATATCTAATAACGGATAAGAAGCGATTTAGTAATGCCTATTGACAAAACCATTAAATCCCTACAGATATCCAGTGCAAGAGACGATCGAGACCGGATATCGCATCCCTCGACCTTCTCAGGACACTCATAACCTCAACCCAATGGAGGAGATGGTTAAATAAGAATTTACGTAGTTGCTTTGCGACTGCCAAGAAATCATCCTCTATGCCGCATATGTGGTCGATCCAGAACACACACGAATATGATACTTCTTCGGGGAGGGTTTCGGCTGCAATGTCATTTGCGAGGGACATACCGCATATGTTCTGTCTCAGGGCTGCATCCATCCGGTCCAGACAAAGAAAGGCAAGACGACGATGACATGTAGATCGATCAAAGTACCATTTATCCCGTCTGCACCGGTCCTTTGTCGTAAGGAAATCTGCGAACGAAGGATGCAACACACGAACAGTCGGACCCTGTTGCAAGATGCAGCCCAGGAGTGAAGTAGTATGGATGGATGGCCTGTCTTCCGGCATGTGCAACAATGCATCGATGGCGTCATTGGAAAGAGGCTCGCGGGCAAGAAGGATAACACCCAAAATGTTCCGGAAATCTACTACAAAATCTTCATCATCCCAACGGCCAGCAGATTCGAGCGCAGTCCCGTATAGGGCATCCAATCCCGCCTCTGCACCACAGGCCACATCTCCGTTTAAAATAACGCCCACGCGCTTCCTTGGGTCATGTCCATTAATAAATTCCAACGCGGTAGCCGCCCAAATGAAGAGCCCAGACGCTCGTTGCACAAGCCGATGAATCACTGCTTCTCCAGGCCAGTCTTCACCCAGACCCAGATGTCTGTTTTTGATTCGAATGGATGACAGACGGTGCCGAAAGTAAGATAAAATATCCTCAGAGGTGGTCGGAGATGTGACGTCCAATTCGTACGCAAGAATATGACGCTGAGAGGTGAATACATTGTAGATATCAATCTCTGTGCGACTCGTGACGATGGTGCGAACAGAGAAGGGAAGATCAACGAAGTTCTGACCTAGCAACATCAAGAGACCTTCCCTCTCGCTTGCTGTACCACATTCGTCCAACGCATCCAGGACGATTACAATTGTTTGGGAAGAAAGCTCTGTGATCGCAAGAATATCACGAATAAGCCAATTAAATTGATGTTGAAGTGATGATATTGTTATGGTTGAATTTCTCTCAACTACTGCTCCGATGGCTGTTCCAATTTCTGGAACACAAGCACCTAGCTGATGAGCAAGCGTCCTGATTACAGTCGCGGGATCACTGCTTCCAGCAACATGTCGGTCAAAGAAGAGGAAAGCTCCTAGTTTCCCAAGCTCACGAAACATGCTTGCAATCGTTGTGGACAGGGCGCTCTTGCCGGATCCCGCGAGGCCATGGAGCCAGAGGATATTCTGTTGGCTTGTCGGATCATTCACCCAGTCGACAATGAACCTTAACACGTCTGTCCTAGTATTTGGAAGGCATCCAGTGCGTCTCGAGGCGTCCATCCTCACGGGGTCAAGTTTATCGATAATGTCACGGCCGTCTACAGAATGATAAGATAGTAATTAGTCAAGTCAAAGCCTCAGTAGCTATTGAATGAAAACTGGCTAAATATAAATTGATCTCGACCAACGTTGTTGTTGGTAGCATTGCGATAGTCAATGTACAAGGATCCCATATGGGAGAAGTGATGCTGCAAGTCGGCGCAATCAATATTGCATCAATGATGGCACGACCAAGTGCTTGTGCGTGGGAATGCGCCTCAGTAATCAATATTATTTAATCAATTTCGATGTTTGATGGATTCGGCATTTTTTCAACCAAACACCACATTGAGAACAAAATACCCCATGCATATATCAAACATCATAAGTTAAGTAGTAAAGGAAAAGAAAGAGAGTAGGTTTATGAGCGTATTATTAGGTAATTATTTTGGAAGATGGCCATCGTGTTCCGACAGCCGATCCGTTTCAATGTGGCTGCTGGTCGGCTCGATATAACTTGAAGGACTTGGTGTTGCAATTGTCTGTCGAAACAGGCGGTGCATGTCTGATACAGAAGGCTTGACGATGTTTCATCGGAACCAGTGACATGTAGCTAAGGCTATAAAAGCATAATTTATCGTACATAAATCGAATGAGGTCAGAAGTACATCTTGATACAGTTACTGTAACAGCACGGTTCCGTAAATTATAGAGCACAGCGAGCGAAGACAACATCAATATATGAGCAGATACATAAATCAGCGGACCCAGCCGAACGCACGGGATAACATAAAGTACGGGGCCCGACGCATGACGTATGACAGAAAAAAAATAAGGGTAACAATTCACGTATCCACGTCCATGCTGGCCGCTTCAGGGCCCGGCTTCGAGGCCGTCGAATTTGATTCCCGAATGTCTTTGTTGACTGCCACCGAATCGACTTTCCCTCCTTCATCTTCTTTAACTTGCTCGTCCGGCGTGTGGGATTGCTGCGGTCTCTCCTTATCTTCCTCGGGGAGACATTTCAGTCCATTCCTAGGCGTTGAATTTGTCGACCCGGGTACACTTGCCCCTGCCACTCCCAGCGTCAATCCCCCAAGTCCGTAGGAAGCATTAGGGGATACCACGTCGATGCCACCGGGGGTCGGAGGAGATGACCATGGAGACGTTGTCCCTGGGGGTGGAGACGAGAAGTCATACGTATAACTCCTATCGCTGGCAGCAGGAGTTGAAGGACCCGAAGGCACGCGGAACGGTTGGTGCGTGTGGGACTCTGGTTGTTCGTTTTGCTGCTGACGCTGCACGCCAACGACGCGAAGACGTTCAACCCATCTGAAGCGAGCATAAATTAATGTTCAGCCATCGCCAACACAGACTAGGGAAGTCTACTCACGCTTCAGCTCGATCCAGGCTTTCTTTTACAACAGCCGTTACACCCCTCATCATATCCAAACTCTCCGTCGACAACGTTAATATCCTCTGAGCAGCTTGCGTAGCCGCTCCGGCCGTGGGTGGCACACCGCTAGCCTCCGCATGTCTATGCCCGTTCGCCTGAGGCTCTCGCCTCGGCATTAACCTCGGTGAAGGAAGCGGCGACGAAGGCCCCGAAGACGCAGGTGTAGGGCCTTCCGAGCCGGCCCCACGTTCTCTGTGATGCTGGTACCTTGAATTCCTTCCTCTTCTCGTTCCATTTCCCACTGGAACTCCTCCGATGGCAGCACCACCTCCAGCCCCTTTCGCAACTCCCTCACCCTGGGCCGCATTCGCCCAACGTTGTGGCAAATGCAATATGAAACCGCGAACTCTGCTACGTGCAGGTTCAGGAAGGGCCCCACCAGCATATTTCGACACCACATCAACTACTTGTCTGATAGTCTGTACGACATCTCTTCGGACGTCTGTTAAAGTTCGCATATGTTGCGGGGAAATTACGGCAGAGGGGTTATTAGCTAATGACTGAAGGGAGGCGGTGAAGTCTCGCAGGACAAGAATTTGTCCATCAATGTGGGATGTTGCGTACTGTCAATATGACATAAGGTGAGCAAGAATTGTCGGAGAAAAATGAAGAATTTGAGATGAACCTGTAACCACTGCAAACAGTACTTAAGTCTCCGCATGCTCTCCTCACTCAGCGCAGCACTGATACCACCAGCTTCCAGTAACACTGCTTGCCATCTGCTCCGTTGTGCCACCTCCCGGTTTTGTTCAGCTCCTGTTGTCGAATTATCGTCTTCCGTTTCCGGTGAAGGTTGTGACGGTTGCTGTGCAGAGGTACCATCCGCTGCAAGACGGATTTTTCAGTCGACTGTTCGGGATATTGGCAATTTTTGCAAATTTCAGGTCTCACCGTCACACCAGGAAGGTTTTTCTCTGTCTTTCCCATTCCTACTGTGAGGTCTAGAAGCGGATGCATCCCGCATCTGCAGGCCTGAAGACCACGAATCATGTTCAGCCGATTCTGGTCCACCTCGCTCCCGACTTTGATCTCGACCATCAGTTAACATGTGTTCAGGGTCTGATGGACAGTGATATCCGCCAAACTGTGATAAATCCAATTCGTCAGTGCCACTAAATATCGGACAATGTCTGTAACGTACTCGATCCAGTTGTCTACATGCAAATTCATCAAGCTGGTTAACATCCACAGGTAGTCGGTCAATAACGGGCCGAGATATTGTCTTGACAGAGGATTCCATCATCTCAGCACCATACTGCGATAGTAATAAGAAATCAGTGGAAATTGTGTAAAGGCGGAGTGAGCACTCACTTTAACAACTCTTGAGCTAGCCTTTCCCTGTTCGTACACCCGCAACGCAGAACCCACTAGCGGGAAATGTGAGACTCTAGATACAAAATCTGGGGAATTGATGTCCTCCTGCGTCGAAAGCGAGGGCGAAGGCAAAGAAGTCGAAGCAGGCGACGTTGCTGATGACGAAATGGAGAGTGCAGGTGTCGGCTGCGAAGCTAAAGGACTATCATCAACGAAAGTATGGAAAATACATAGTGTAATTGGACGCGCATGTTTTTATCGAGGATTGTGATTGCGACAACCCAGTGCTGTTTCTCATAGCCCCCAGGGCACGAACTGCAATTCTGACATTTTCATCCTGGTCGTCGAGTGATAATGTGGGAGAGGATGGGCCTGGCATTGTGGGGGGAGGGCCCTGCATGGTCGCAGTTAGAGGGAGAGATCAATTGTCTAAGCTTTGGGGCTGCTTCACAAGTTGCACATGATTCTTTGTGTTTCCAAATCCGGTCAATGGAAAGTCTGCATCCGTTTATGGCAACAAATTACATAACTTAGGGCTGATGACACAATACTTTTAGGCCAAATTCCGTTCAAAAATGGCAACTCTGAGGAATAGCGAAATTATTGCGGATTTGAGGCCGGATTTGCGGCACCACTGCCAGTCAGCCACCTGTCTGCTTCATATAGTTCTTCAATACTTGGTACAGAGTCAAATGGCTGAGCAATCATCCACAGGATGGGTTTCTGTTGGAACCAAAGAGGCTCAACTTGTTAATCAGTTAACCACTCTCTACTGGCTTGGTCTAAAATGCAAACTCATTCTTGTGGTATGCTGCTTCTAGAAGTTTTTACATCACCCACCTGATGTTCAATCTCAAGATGAAAGCAACACAGACAGAGGCTAGAGCACCCACTCAGATGGTTGCTGCTGCAGAGAGATGAAATCTGTTAGGACTCAACATGGATGAGCTTTTATCTACTGTCCAAAAAGCTATTGAACTTGCAGAAGAAGAACAGGCTTATGATTGGAAATACTGTGTTACACAAAGCCTCCTCAGCGGCATTGGGATGTTCAACATTGATCAGATTGTGAAGTACCACAAGCCAATTTTAACTTCACATACAGGGGATGTCCAGCTGGAAACACACATTTCAGGAAACTCCAATGGCCAAGCTCAAGTAGAAGTGCTGGTTACTGGATGCGATGAATGTGCAAAGCCTATATGCAGATCATTGTTCATCTGCATGCAAGCTTGCACTACACCTGTAGAAGGCACAAGTGAGACCTTGTCTGACCCAGCAGCCTTCCAGGTATGCAACAAATCTGTGATAAGATTGATATCTGACAGAAAATATCTTTCAGGTCTGCACTACATGTTATCCAAGGACAACACATCCCCAAGAGCATTTATTGAAAATAACACATTCATTTCAATCAGTACTGAACTACAACAACAGCTGAATGACACCACTTTTCTACAGGCAAGATGTGAATGTCAACACATCCAAGGACAACTTGATTGTGAGCAGAATATCTCAGATGGACACAGGTTGAGGGCAGCTGCATTGAGAAACTTTCTGAGTCTCAGGCAGCTAATGTTTCTGCTTGGTAACATCCATACTGGGATTGTGTTTGGGTCCCTGATCATTGAAAATGGCATCCAGGGGTGCATTCAGTCTTCCATCCTCTTCCTTACTGAGTCTCAGCTGAACAAGTATAGATCTCAGCATAGTGTGCGGATGTTGCTCTGCCGTCCACTCACATTCTTACTCCAAAGCTCCCTTCCCAACTTTTCTCCCACTCTGGCACTCAGCCCAAAGTGCATCATCTACTAGAAGTCTACACTTACATCAAAGCGAGTCATTCATGCCTCCATCAAACATGTCCTGGGTGGCATCTTCTCAGGCCACATTCCTACCAGGCAAGCTCTCGAGTGCCTTCTTGTGCAAATGCTTCTTACTTTTACCAAGACCTATGAGGAAAACCCACTGAAGAGCTAAAAGTACAATGGTGAGGTGCTTGATAGTGCTGCTGAGCACCTTATCTGTGTACTCAAATTCAGACTTGAGGACAATTTAACAACTTATTTATGTCTATTTGCACAAAAGCTATTTGATACAAACCTTGACCTTGGGTGGAATAAATATAGGAATAACTGCCAAAACTTCTGCAAAAGCTTTCTTGATCATACAGCATTTGACACTGTCTTTCCCCCCAGCCCCAAACATGTTACAACTCCAGTCCCAAGTAACACTTCTAACATGCTATTGCACACCAGCTTCTTGTCACCCATGCTTCTTGACAAATTCAATGATGGGGGCATTTGTGCTGGGCCCATTAGCTTGTTCTTCAAGGATGTGCATCATGAAGTGGATGTAATTGATAGTTGTGAAACCTAGCTCAGCCATCTACATTGAGCTTGTGAAATGATATTCATATGGTCATGTCAGAATAAGACCTACTCATTGGCCCAACACGTCATAGGTACAACTTATTACATACTATGATACAGTCTGAGGTGCAATTAAAATAAGGTAAAATAGTCATGGGGATTCAAGTAAATAGAAAAATCTGTCCACCCACTGGTGAAACTCAAAGACTCGTATTTGCTGTGTGGAGCATCAGCCCTCTTCCAGCAAGTAGTTGGAAAGCAACTTCAATGGCAGCTGAAGCCCACCAAAGATGATTTTTTGAGAGGTTTGATCATCAAACATATATATTCTTTTGCCCAATGCATGTAATCATAAGGTATGTTACAAAACACATTATAATTTAGCCACAGGTATTGGTTCTGGGCCCCTCCGTACACTAAGTTGTGGATCCTCTCACTTCTGTGCAATCTCTCCACTTCTATTGGGGGATGCTGTGAATAATCAACTTCTTTTTGTTCAATGTCACCCAAAAACCAATTCCAAGACAGAGTTTCACCAATACCCTTGAATTTTGCCATATGAAGGGTCATTAAAGGGTGCAGATTGAGATCTGGTACATTTTTTGGTTCTGTTGCCTGTGGTTCATTTTTCTTCACTGCTTTCTTCTGCAGTGTTGTTGATTCCTTGTAGTGTAAAGTCTGCCCTAGCACTGTGTTACCTGGAAGACATGGAGAATGGGGTAAGAGGCATTTGGAGCCTTAAGGCTGTGACATATATTTGCAAAGGCATCATGGGAAGAGGAATAAAGTCAAGGGCCTTCATTGGTTGCCACAAACAGTACATCATCAGGTGATGAATGCTGCTCAAAAGTTAGTGACATAATTTAAAACAGGCACAGATAATCATGAAAGTAAACACACATGTATATTTTTGCTCTTCCACAGCCAAGATGGGGTAACTGTTTGCACTCTTGTGATGAGAGACTCCAAATCAACCATTGAGTAGTTCTGCACTTGAACCATAAGCAAAAGGAGTTGCAATGTCTTCTTGTGTCAAATGAAAAAGAGAACATCAGGACCAACTGCCTCTAGGGGGAAGCAGAAGGTAAATCGGAGCACATTTGTTGAAATCCACTCCAAAACTTTGGAATGAGGTTGTGCCAAGAGGCCAACATTGGAAGATGGATCAGAAGATGGTGTGACAACAGAGATTTGTGATCTGGCCACTGATCTAATCAAATTTGTCATGTTGCCAAGGAAGATCTGGCATACAAGCAAAATCATCCTGGAAAGTGAATACTTGATTTAGTTTTGGGGTTGTTTCAAATACCTTTCGCAAGTGAAAGGAGAGGTACACTTCAAAACTGTTTTTCCTCAAGGAATGTTTCCCTATATCATGGTGGAGGCATTCAAAGAGTGAGAACTGCAGGGTAATACCACTCAACCAAGTCAATCCTGCAAGGATTGCCAGTGGCTCGTTGATCATGGTAATAGTTCCATGTTTGTACTGAGTGAATCCTATCATAATAAAAGCATCTTGTTCCTCCTATTTGAAAGGTTCTAAGGAATAGAATCCATAAAGGATGTGGTTGAAGAGAGCACTACAAAGTGTGATCTTATCTCTATCATTTATTGCAGTAAATATAGTTTGAAACAGTTCAAATGTCAAGCAAATATTATGCACTCATTCTGTCAAATGTCAACAGCATTATTTTATCCTTGATATTGAAGTTTGAGTGAAGTGTAGGTTCACTCACAACCCATTTTTGTCTATTGGTTAGAAGAAATTTTGTAAATGCAAACACATACTGATTGAGTATGGTGTGGGGGGATTGGTAACTGCCCATAAGTATTGAGAGAATGAGTGTCACTGTACTATGATATCTGGTAACAAATATGTGAGGGATCAAATTAGCAGAAAAGACTCCACTGATACCTTCCATGACACCAGCCTCAAGCCTGGTTAAGATCCTCGAAAGCCCCAATATCTCTGATAATGTTATATGGATGAAGCTTGAGGGGTTGACCTGCTAAAGTCTCAACAAGCAATTGATAATCTAAACTGGTTCCTGAAAAAATAACAACCATTTCCTTGGATGGAAGGCTCTCAGTAAATGACAGAAAAACCTGTCACATCAATGGGCGCTCCATTATGGAATTATCTGATATAAACTCTCCCTTCTGTGCTGAAATTAGGAGCTGTGATTCATCAAAGACACAGTAAATGGCAGTTTCCCAGCGGCAGGATTTATGGATTGCTCCAATATATTTTCAAGGTCCTTATAATGGGCTTGTATCTCTGTCTCTAGGTCAACAATCAATTCATACTGAAGAAGCGTGGTAAGTGAGTAGAAGATGTCCTCCCTGAATACTTTCAACAGTTGTACTTGCAAAAGAACCCATGCTTGCTGGTGATTCTTGACATGCAATCCCCCAGGAAGTTTACAAGCTTCTTGGATGAGCTGTTTCAGAAGAATAAAATGAGCCAACAGAAGCTGCATAAGCTGGTGATGCACCTTCTGTTTCATATGTTGCATAGCATCTGAGTCTTTTGTTCATTTCACTAATCCATAATCAAGAGAATCATCCAGCTGCTGCATAGCTGTCTGAAAATCACTAGATCCAATCCCAGTGGTGTCTCTCACAGCAGCAAAATAAAAACCCCCAATGATGACATAAACCATCAAGGATCAAGTGGGTTTTTCTGGAGCCCAGGGTATTGATAAGCATTCTCAGGCATTATGATCAGTGAGGTGCAAGGACTTTGTTGGCTTCAGGCACACACTTGTGGTTGCCCAATAAAAAGACTCTGGAAATGTGCTCAGCCTGCTCTTGGTTTAGATGTGTTCATTCCTCTCCTATATCATGAAGAAGCAGGCTGGGAACTTGGTTGATGACCAGTATGGCAAGTTGCACAATATTACCCATGAAGTCTTTATCTCCAAAATTGACACTCTGTCCTGGAATCCACAAAAGAATCAGCAATGATACCTCACCAGCATTATTGAGAAGCTGTCAAATGTTTTTGCAGTGTTGGTTTACAAATTGGACAATTTTGTCTTGCATCTGTTTTCAGGTCTTCTTTGGTGTATCACTGAAAGCCACTTGCATGTCTGAAGATGACTGATACAACAGACTCTTCATCAGCCTTCTTCATAACATGACTGTAAGCTATAGGCATTCACTAGTTCGTGATGTATTGCTAGTGAGGTAGCAACAGTTGAAGTGCATGGATTTGGGCAGATGATACAAGAGTCAGAATTGAAATATGAGTTGACAACAAGAATATAAAATATAGCCAGATACATCAATGAAAAGTTCAGGAGTCAGGACAAGCATCAGCACTAAGGCCAGACAACAAGGTGCTAACACTCACCAGGTGCCGGACCTATGCGATGCTGCTGTCCCTTTCCTCCATCATGATCAGAGTCACACTTTTGTCCCATTGCTGTAATAAAACAGACAAGATCACAGTGGTAATGAATCCCAGGAAGGAAGTGTTTGCGAACAATGCAAGATGGTAAATGCAGTGAAGTGAGGCAACACAAGAGGAGATATTGTGGATGGTAAGTTAAAGGAGATGACAGGGTGAAATATTGATGATGTGGCATAAATGTGAGAACCGAGGTGAGCAAGGAATGAATAAAACATCAGCAGAGTTTGCGCAATGAGTATGTCTGATTGGACTAGCACTCACAGACTATCTGAAACATTACAAAAATATGAAGAACATCCTAAGGTGGTTTATTGGGAAAGAAATTCAACACTTTATCAACCATTTCCTCTAGCTCTTCAGCAAATAGGAGGATATTAGTGCCCTTGAGATGTATACATTCAGTGAGTCCTTTGCTGAGTCTGATGGACTCTGGCTCCTTCATCTGTAAAGGCATCAGCAGCAAGTTAATGCTGACTTCTGAAATGAATTCACCTTCCACAGAGCAAGATCTGAGGCATTGATGTCTTGAAGAATGCCCTTGTCTTTCTGATTGTACTTGTGATGGCAAAAAGTCTCAGCACACCTGGTTTTTGCTCAAAACTGCACCAAATTGCATCAAGCAGGTTGTAGACATAAACTATATGTATTTCTGAGTAAGACAGAACATGCAGAAAATTACCATATTTGGAAACCATAGAGATATCTGGCTTTATGTGCTTTGAATTAAAATATGAGGGCCTCAATTTTTTTTGGGCAAAAACCATGTGCATGGGTGAAAAGTGCTTGAAAAACAGTGTAGGTTATGATTTTGAATGAAGTGATTTGATGACCTCTTTGTGGAGAAATGATCTGAGCAAATCCCTGGTTTTTCAACTTTTTAGCCTAATTGAACCAAAATAAGAGACTTGCCACTAAGATTTCTCTACAAAGTGGGTACCAAATCACTTCATTCAAAATGCTAACCTACACTGTTTTTCAAGCACTTTTCACCCATGCACATGATTTTTGACCAAAAACATATTTGAGCCCCTCATATTTTAATTCAAAGCACCTAAAGCCAGATATCTTCATGATTGCCAAATATGGTAATTTTCTGCAAGTTCTGTCTCACTCAGAAATACATATAGTTTAAGTCTACAACTTGTTTGATGCAATTTTATGCAGTTTTGACCAAAAACAAGGTGTGCTGAGACTTTTTGTCACCACAAGTACATGAGTTGCTGCAACTTGAATATTCTGTTGTTGGAAGAAGCGGTGACCATGAATGGCATGGGATCACCTTTGACAAGGCATCAAAGTTTACAATTGCTACCCATTAGTTTCATGGGTGGGCAGGACACTTGACAAGGCTGGCGGGGAAGGAACTGAGGAGCCTTTGGCCATGATGGTGAGATTGCAAAGATGATAAAGCCTGAACAAGATGGGCTGATATCAGAATACAACAAAGCCATGGTGGCTTGACTTGTATATGCCGAGTTCTGATCTGGCTCTCTCACACTCTGGCCCCACCATCTATTTTTCACACATTGGTTAGGCCAAAGTTTTACCCCCTGTAAAACTTTGGTCTAAACGGGTAAGCAATATTTAAAATATTCATGGCACTTTAAACAGGAAGCAAAACTTTAAGTGTGAAACCTGACAAAAATGTCAATACCCACTCTGAGTATGGATACACATTTTGGTACAATTTAAATGTCAACCAAAACCCAAAGTTTAGATTGGAAGAAAATGCCATTCCTGATTTAAAATATTGCCCAATTGCAAAATGTTGGTTGAAATTTCAAATTTTTGTCAGGATAAAATGTAAGCCAGCACTTTAAGTACTGAATCAAGTTTAAATATGGTAACCATTTGTAATATTGTATGGTGTTTTACAGTGGTGAAAATGTGAATGCTAAATTTAAAATATTCATGTGGCTAAAATCAATTGCCTGATTTTTGCCTGACCATTGCCCAATATGTCGCCTGATCATGACCCACTCAACAAAAGATTATTGCCCATTATTTTGGAGCTGACTGCAATAAGGTAGGCTGCTTTCATATCCTGCTACATCACATGCCCAACAACAAATTTGTATCTTTTGCCATTAGTAGCGACACTGATGATACTTTCAGAATTTCTACTTGCAAGGGATTTTTGCAACCTATTAAACATCACCGTTCCTCTGTTCAAAATGATGTATTTCAAAAAATAGTGAGAGTTATTAGGCATTTTGTTACAACAGGCTCTCAATTTGGAAATTGGCCATTTTGTGTCATGAAAAAGCTAATAACTGCTGTAATATCATGAATTAAAATATGGTGCTTTATTTATGGTTAGAATTTATTATTATATAAATGTCTGCAGGAACAGAATCCCTGAAAGTGTGATCAATGTTGTTACTGCAGCCAAAAGATACAAATTGCGGCCAGGCATGTGATGTAGTGGGATATGAAAACGGCCTACCTTAGAATGGAGTAACACTAATAGCAGTTACAGCAATTGCTTATGGATAATCTAGAGGCTGGTCTTTATAGACTATAGAAATTGGGTGACCTGAGTAGGCGCTGATATGCACGCTACCGCTCTAAGCGCGTATTTGGTCGTTTTCAATGATTTGCGATATCTGTGCGATCTTTGGACACAATATACGACCTGGAGACCATAGTAGGATGTGTTTCGAACCCCTTGCAAGTTACGCGATGTCATTCTGATCATTTCCGACCTCATTTCGACCCTTTTCGACCTTTTCGATGTTTGTATGCTATTTTTGATGTTTCCTTGATTATATCTGACTTATTGCTACATCAAAGGATTATCTAGGTGTTCCCCATACTATAGTATACCTATTCGATGTGTTTCCAACCTTGTCCGACCTTTTCCAGTCTTTATTTATCTTCCCAGTTATCAGTATTCCGATGTTTTAATTATTTATAGTTTCTGTTGATTGTGCTATTACTATAGGTTCAGACTCCAATCCCTATGGACTATTAGTCATATCCAATCGCTCCGACACCATTTCAACCTCTCCGAGGTCATTTTTACTTATATTTTACCCACCACTCTCATTTTACACAGAATAACATTGTACTTTGTTCCCTCACCTTTGTAAGACTTTGTATCACTTCGATCTGACTCAGACTGCGTTCTCCTGCGTTCCTGGACACTATCTCTCATACATCAACCTTGACACACTGCGTTCTACCTTGTTATATCGTGTTTCTTCATTTTAGCTCGCATTTTATCAGTTTTGCTTCGATCTTGCTCGATCTTTTGTTACCTACATCGGACTGCATATACGGACCTCAACAATCACTTACATACCCTTATCCAATCACCTTTGAGCTGGATATCACCTTATTACCCCCCTTTTTACATCATACATTGGCCATAGGAACAGATATACCAGGAGTTCGCACTTTTAGATCATTCAGTTTCCAGCATATATTTTATATAGTGTTGGTGTGGTTGTTTCCTGACCATACAGCATCACTGGACGTATCAGCGCTCTCATTGCCCACTCATTGCCCGCTAAGTCCTGCTAAGTGTAATGTTGCACACTGAGCATGCAAATGGTCCTAAGCATGTTATAAATGGATATATAACATGTTATATATATCCTGGACCTGTTTTTGATGTGAATTCCATGGTGATGTTTATTTTGAAATCAGACTAACCTGATATGGTAATTTGCTTAAATCCATGTGTTGTATATGTTCTGGACTAGTTTGTTGATGTGAATTCCATGGTCCCTGACTCTCTGACAAGAGAGGAGGGTTCTGTCGATTGAAACGTTAAACATTCCCACTAAACAGTTCCCCTGGTATCACCTGAGTCACCTTATATGCTGAAAGCCCCTTTCTTGTTGGTGCTTCAACTCCACAATTTTAAATAGGGACGTCATGGTTGCCTTGCTGCCCTCGATATTGTCATAAAGTGTTCATCTACTGTGAGCCTAAACAGCCAATGTCAACCGCGACATTAAACATCATTGTCAATTGCAATGTTAAACATTATCGTCGACCGCAACGTTAGACACCATCGCCAAAAGTGACGATAAATGATAAACAAAAATTCATCAAATGCCATCAACTATGACTTCACAGGCTTTAACAAAAGCCGTCACCCATGTAGCTGATTCTAATCCACCGTGGCTTAACTATCCTCTCTTGCATTTGCACGGATCATTGTGCGTATTGAGTTGCGATGAGTTGCATTGTCATTATTTTGGAGCATTTTGACTTGTGTCGAACCTCCCAACATGTCCTGTCTGAGTCGCAGTTGGCTTTATAACAATAGCAAAACCCTAGTAATTGTATTTGAAACTTATGTACATCATTACCTATTTACTTTTTCTATTTATTGTATCCTCTTGTACCTGATAGCAATAGTATTTTGTCTCATCATTCTTCCCACTGGAAAATGTTGTGAGTCGGGGACTGGCACCCTGCGCCGCTACAATGATGTTTATTTGGAATCAGACTAACCTGATATGGTAATTTCCTTAAATCCATGTATGATATATGTTCTGGACCTGTTTTTTTATGTGAATTCCATGGTGACATTTATTTTGGAATCAGACCAACCAAATATGGTAATTCCTGTAAATATACATGTTATGTATGTTCCAGGCTTGTTTTTTGACCCAAAATCAATAGTGATGTGAATTATCAGATCAGACTAACCAAATACGGTAATTTCTGCAAATATGTGTGATGTATGTTCCAGGCTTGTTTTTTGACCCAAATTCAACAGTGATGTGAATTATCAGATCAGACTAACCAAATATGGTAATTCCTTCAAATATATGTGTTATGTATGTTCCAGGCTTGTTTTTTGACCCAAATTCAATAGTGAATTTTCAGATCAGACCAACCTAATATGGTAATTCCATCAAGTTAGTCTGATTTGATCTGGAAATAGATATTATCATTGGATTAACATCAATAAATGGGTCCAGAACATATATAACACATTAATGTGGAGAAATTAACATATCTGCAGAACCTGGTGCTTAATATTTCATATACATTCTGAATGGGTGTTGTTATCTCCATATTGAATCCAGTGCCCAATATTTCATATACATTCTTAGTGGGTGTGCTTATCTCTATACCAAATTCAATGCCTGAATCCAGTGGTCAATACTTCATGCATATTCTGAGTGGGCATCCATATCTCCATACTAAATTCAGTGCCTGATTCCAGTGTCCAATATTTCATATACATTCTGAGTGGGTGTTCATATCTCCATATTGAATCCAGTGCCAGAATCCAGTGCCCAATATTTCATATATTCTTGGTGGGCATTCTTATCTCCATACTGAATCCAGTGCCCAATTCCCTGTATTTTACAGTCCCCCACGGGTTCCCATGGAGTGCTCATGGACTCCACATAGTACTCATGGAGTGCTCATGGAGTGCTCATGGAGTCTACATAAGTCCTCATGGAGTGCTCATAGAGTCTACATGGAGTCTACATGGAGTGCTCATGGAGTCTACATAAGTCCTCATGGAGTCTATGTAGAGTCCTCATGGAGTCTACATGGAGTCCACATGGAGTCCACATGGAGTCCATGGAGTGCTCATGGAGTCTACATGGAGTGCTCATGGACTCCATGGACTCTGTGT
>KN832977.1:748335-762081 GCA_000827315.1 Piloderma croceum F 1598
GCGTAACTTGCAAGGGGTTCGAAACACATCCTACTATGGTCTTCAGGTCGCACATTGTGTCCGAAGATCGCGCAGATATTGCAAATCATTGAAAATGACCAAATACGCACTTAGAGCGGTAGTGTGCATATCAGCGACCTCCACCACAACCTCCAAAGAAGACACTGCATCAGGTCTTCAAGGGCATTATGGAGGACAGAAAGCTTATGGTGGCAGAACTGAAAATGGTTTGTACTGAAAGACAAGCTCTATTTTCACATAGAAATGAAGAAGTCAAACAGGTGGATGTTGTTGCTGCAGTCCGTGTTTATGTGGAGACTTTAGTGGCACAAGAGCAATTGATCAAGTTATCCAATGCTGTAAAAACTAAAAACTCTTTAAGTTTTTAACCCTATTCTGCATATCGATGATCTGTCTACCAATGTTTACTGTTGCATAAAACTAAAAGATGCCTCCAAAATGATCACTATGTGCACATACAGCTCACCGTGAAAATTTAAGGAAGCTTGGGCAACACTGATCCAGCAGCATTTAGATGTGAGACACATCCAACCTTCAAACTCAGCTCATGCCTTGCCCACATTCTTGGTTCCAAAATCTGATGTTTTTGTCCTTCCCCAATGGGTAAATGACTACCAACAACTCAACTTAAATACTGTGCTCAATGCTTTCCCATTGCTGTGCGTAGACGACATACTTGCAGACTGCATGAAGGGAAAAATTTGGTCAAAGATGGATATGACCAATTCATTTTTCCAAACTCAGGTGCATCCTGATGATGTACATTTAACTGCAGTGACAACCCCTTTTGGTCTGTACGAGTGGTTAGCAATGCCCATGGGACTTAAGAACTCACCTCCAATACATCAGTAACATATGGTTGCTGCTTTATGACATCTTATTGGCAAAATTTGCCATGTTTACCTTGATCATATTATTATTTGGTCCAATTCTGTTGCCAAACATACCAAGCACATTGATACGGTCATGCAGGCATTGACTGATGTTAGGTTACACCTCAATCTGGCAAAGTGTGCCTTTTTCCTCCTAGAAGTGGATTTTTTGGGACACCAAATTTCTACATGAGGTATCAAGCCAAACTCTTCTAAGGTTGAAAAAATCCCAAGTTGGCCAATCCCCAAAAATTCAACCGATGTACACACATTCTTGGGACTCGTGTGATATTTTGCCCAATTTCTGCCAAAACTTGTGGACCACATAATAGTTTTGACACTGCTTACTACAAAAGATGCCCTTTTTTTTCCCATTTGGACAATGGAACACCAATTTGCTTTCAAAGCCATCAAAACATTGGTCATCGGTGCTGACTGTCTCACAGTGATTGATCATGAGATGCCTGGTGACAATATGATTTTTGATACTTGTGACACAAGTGATTGGCATACAGGTGCTGTTCTGAGTTTTGGCCCAACTTGGGAAATAGCTTATCCTGTGGCATATGACTCCATGCAATTGAAAGCTGCTGAAAGGAACTACCCAATCCATGAGAAAGAGTTGCTCAGGTTTACTAGGCTCCCCAATTTATGTCTATACAGACCATAAGACTCTTGAGAATTTTGACACTCAGAAGGACCTGTCTTGATGTCAACTGAGATGGCAAGAGTTCCTTTTGCAGTATGAAATTAACTTGGTGTATATTCCTTGTCCCAATAATATGGTTGCTGATGCTTTATCAAGATTACCCAAAGATGTGCCTGTAACAGATCTATTACCTTTTGAGGTTTGGAACACTCCCATTGGTGCAGTACTCTCTGTGGCAACAGATGAGTTGGTACTCAATCTTATTAAATCTGGCTATGCTTTGGATGACTACTGTATTAAAGTTTTGTGCTCAAACATGCCAGGAACTAAATGCATAAATTGCCTTTGATACAATGTTGCAGACCATCTGCTGATTCCCTGCATTGGGGATATACATGAGAACCTATTCTGGCTGGCACATGACTCATTAGGGCATTTCGGAGCTGAAAAGTCTTATGCAATGCTTTGTAATGCCTATTATTGGCTGAATATGCACCATGACCTTGAGAAAGCATACATACCTTCTTGTGAAGCTTTTCAACATAACAAATCATGCATAACTAAGGCCCCTGGGCTTCTACATCCTCTACCCATTCCAGATGGCAGAGATACATCCATAGCAATGGATTTTGTCAGTCCTTTGTGTCCCAACAACAAATTCAACTCCATTTTGACAATCACTGATCATTTAGGTTCTGACATACATATTATCTCAACTCAGACAGATATTAATGCCAAGGATCTTGCTGTACTATTTTCCAATCACCGGTTTTGCGAAAACGGTTTACCTAACAAAATCATATCAGACCGGGACAAATTGTTCATGTTCTGCTTCTGGAAAGCACTGACAGCACTGTGTGGTATAAAGCTTAAGATGTCATCTGCCTACCACCCCCAATCTGATGGTTCCAGCAAGAGGACATACAAAACTGTAAATCAGTCCCTCAGATATCATGTTGAACAATTTCAAAAGAGTTGGGTCTGTGCCTTACCCCAAATCCATTTCAACATGATGAATACAGTGAATGCATCCAATGGTTTCTCGAATTTCCAGCTGCACCTGGGCCAATCACCATGCCTTATTCCACTGATTTACCTACTAATTTGCTTGAAGATCTCTGCACTGTGGCTGCCCAGACAGAAGATGTAATTGCTCAGGTACAAACTGATGTGATGGAAGCTCAAGATAACCTTTTGCAAGCCAAAGTTTTCCAAGAGCATTATGCCAACTTGAACCATGGTGCTGAATTTGTTTATGCCATTGGAGATATGGTTATGCTTTCAACCTTCAATAGGCACTGTGAGTATAGTAAGAAGGGTGACAAACATGCCACAAAATTTTTCCCTCGTTGGGATGGTCCATACTAAGTCATGAAGGTTCACCCTGAATCTTCTTCTTACACTGTTGACTTACCACCGGGTTGGGGTGATTTCCCAACCTATTATGCTTCTGAACTAAAATTGCACATTGCCAATGATGCCCATTTATTCCCAACTCAAGAACATTCTAGACCTGGACCTATTCTCATGTCAAATAGGCTCAAAGAACATGAAAGTGACCACGTTATTGACTGTCATGCACATGGCCATGAACACCAGTACCTCGTTTGATGGGAAGGTTACAGACCTGAGAATGACAAATGGTTCCCCGAGTGACTATTAGAAGACTGTGAGGCACTCAACTGTTGGTATGAATCTGGTGGTGATGGTCCAGGCTCTGCACAATACCTTCCTATTTGGGTTTAATTTTTTCCTGTGTGGTTTAACAGTCGTACCATGCATCCTATTGTTGATGTTGAAGTGCATTAATTTTCTTATGGTGCTGTTCATCTAAACACCACCACTTTTGTATAGCCAAAATAGGAAGGCCAATTTTGGCCCTTTTTCTTATCCCTCTGGTAAAAATGATCATATTAGTAGTACAAACAAAACTGTCAGACAGATTTTCAATTGGGTCAAAATTGGGGAGTTATAAATTCAAGGTCACCATGGATTTTGCCAGTGGGCATTTAACTACCAAATAATACCCAATTGGTTGAAGAAACAAAGTTTGTGCCACATTCTCTAAGACATTAAGGGGTGATATATTGGTGGGAGCCATACTTATTTGCAATTGCTTCAAACTGTGCATCCTTTGCACTCTCCCCATTCCTGTACATTGGATCATTCAGTGTTCCCACTTCCATGTGATGCAGAGTTGAACTGATTCAAGGGCTTTTATAGAGTTCATCTCGAGTGTAGCCTTTGTTGCCTTCTGTTTTAGACTTTTGGGGCTTGTACAGATTGTGGAAATAAAATAACAAAAATAATAAAAATGCATGCAAAATTTCATATCAATTTCACTGTTGTGGCTGTGTTGCACAGCCACTATACAAGTTTGGTGGTGTTTATATAAATGGCACCATAGGCTGGGCAGGTGTAAGCCTATGGTTACTACTTTAGTACATCCAATCCAATCCAATTCCCATCATCTCAATTCCCCATACTGATCTCTTCCCCATTGTCTTTTACTTCCTACTTCCATCATCTCTAGCTATAGCTTTGACTTTTCTAAATTGTATACTTGTTTCTCTTGGGTCTTCATAAGTTGCCTCAAGACTTACTCACTTGTTTCATCTCACAACATAAAACTTTTGTGAGCTTTCAATATATAACACATGGATTTAAGCAAATTACCAAATCAGGTTAGTCTGATTCCAAAATAAACATCACCATGGAATTCACATCAAAAAATGGGTCCAGGATATTTATAACACACTTGGGACCATTTGCATGCTGTGTACACTTAGCAGCACTTAGTGGGCAACAAGTGGGCAATGAGAGCACCCACTCAGGTCACCTGATTTCTATAGTCTATAAATACCAGCCTCTAGATTATCCATAAGCAATTGCTCTAACTGCTATTAGTGTTATTCCATTCTATTGCAGTCAGCTCCAAAATAATGGGCAGTAATCTTTTGTTGAGTGAGTCATGATTGGGCAATTGATTTTAACCATGTGAATATTTTAAGTTTAGCATTCACATTTTCACCACTGTAAAACACCATACAATATTACAAATGGTTACCATATTTAAACTTGATTCAGTATTTAAAGTGCTGGCTTACATTTTATCCTGATGAAAATTTGAAATTTCAACCAACATTTTACAATTGGGAAATATTTTAAATCAGGAATGGCATTTTCTTCCAATCTAAACTTTGGGTTTTGATTGACATTTAAATTGTACCGAAATGTGTATCCATACTTGGAGTGGGTATTGACATTTTTGTCAGGTTTCACATTTAAAGTTTTGCTTCCCGTTTAAAGCATCATGAATATTTTAAATATTGCTTACCCGTTTAGACCAAAGTAAGTTTACAGGGGGTAAAACTTTGGCCTAACCAGTGTCAGTGAGACATGGTGTCTCTCCTAATCGCTAACTCCGCAAATGTTAACGGAATAAGCCCTTCCCAATATCCGCCCTGCTGGGCGCGGTGCAGCAACTCCACCACGGACCCACTATAGATATCCATAATATCTATTCTGATCGGCGCCAAGGCCGACGTAAACATAGCCGATGCCAATGGCAGATCTGTCCTGAGGTGTCCTCTCCTTGGTAACAATGCCACTGACACACGAAGCCATGATGCTTTTCATTAGTGCAGGAGCAGACCCAAATCTAGCGGATAATCATGGTGTGACTCCGCTCCATTATGTGCACGCAGCATTGGCATTATGTCAAACCTATTATCTGCTGGCGCTGCAATAACCGCCCTTGATGCAAAAGGCACCTCAGCCCTCACGTATGTGGGGTGGAGTGGGGACTGTCCCGATGCGATGAAAGTCTTGTTGATGAACGGTGCAGATGTGATCACGGGTGGCGGCATTTATAGATCACCTCTGGGTGCTACGATGCGTTTTGAAGATGTCAGTATGATGGAAATGCTTATAGATGCAGGCGCACAGGTCAACCATCAGAATAATCAAACGAAGTATCATAGTCCTCTCTTTGCAGCCCTAGAACGGCCCTCGGGAGGACGTCAATTCGAAGCTGTCAGTGTTCTCCTAAGGAGAGGCACGGATGTTTCACTAAAGGATGGTCAGGGCAGGCAGGCTTTGCATGAAGCGGTCGATCGGAAGCGCTAATGCGAATACCTTGAAAGCACGATCGCCAATGGTGCGGGCGTAAATGCGACCTTCAATTAACATCGACAGTGTCCCGATGACACCTTTGGGCTACTTGTACCAGTATTTCATCGACGCACAGGCTGCACTCGTCAGTGGAGCGAATCCCAACTCCCGAACACCTAATGGAGAGAACACTCTTCACGCCATCTGCGGTGCTTCCTGCTCATCGGATGTGTTGGTGGCATTGCTGAAGAAGGGCGCAGACGCCCGTGCACGCACGTCATATGGCGCCACATCCCTTCATTATGCAGCCAAATGCCGAAAGAGCGAAGCCGTTGGCTTATTGATGGAGCATGACGTGCTCGTGAATGCCATCAATGATAAGGTGCAAACACCGCCACATTGCGCATACAGGAACGCATCGGATACCAAGAGCGACATCGAGATGGTGCAACTTCTGTTAGCAAACGGAGCATCTGTCACAGACCAAGATATTACAGGTAAGACTCCGTGGCACTTTGCCGTGAAGGCAAGTAACGAGTCGATCGTGAGCATGCTTCTTGAAGCTGGAGGGGCGGATCTGGCGGTGATGAGCGAACCCAACGTTCTTCACATTGCCTTAACGATATTATTGGCCCATACATGCTATGGTTTGTTCAATGAGCCTGATGACGAGGGAAATACCTGTTTGCATTCTGCGACGAAAGCTGGGGCGAAGAAGAATGTGCAGATGTTGATTTCTACGAGAGATATTGAGATGCAGATCCGAAGTCACGGGGGTTATACATCGTTGGATTTCGCCGTTAAGGAAGGCCATATCTGGGAGAAAGGTATTAAGCGCTAAAATTAGACATTGTCTTTTCATGATTTGATTCCACGGTACTGAGACTTCGGTACCAGCATGTGTCCTAACCCCATACTCCGAGCCACAGACAATTTGGAATCCAATAGGAAACATCTTTCAAAATACAGGCATAATTTCACGAAAACGTACCCACTCCAAAAGAAGGCGAGTCAGAAGACGCAGAAGGTGGGGTTGATGAGTTCCGATAAGACTCGGAACCATTGGCGGACCAAAAGCCAGAATCCAAAATGGTTTTGGAGGTGAGGCACTTCAACACAATGGAGTGAAAGCGGCCACTGCAAGAGCAACCGATCGCTGTCAGGTAGTGACAGTGCCCTTGTGCTTGATTTACCTTCTGTTGAGGACTATTGACCGATGCACATGCGGAGGGCAAGGAGCGTCTAGATATCGTGTCGGGATTCGACTCAAAACAGAATCGCTGAAACTGGCCGTTTGTGTCTTCCTGGATATGCTGAGTGCTGCATACCGGAAGTCTGGACGCATCTGCGATAGGAAAGCCCTGTAAGAGAAAAAACCACCAATATGGAACTACAGTCTGACCAACAGACAACACGGCCGTACCAAGTGTGCAGTCAAGTGTGGTCAATGTGACGCTGTAACATTCATCATGCTTCAAATTTGTCCCATCGATGATAACGCCTGAGGCCAGTTCAACGGCTCGTACAACGCGTAATGGACAGGTGCTCCACACACACGCTTATCACTACGATATCTGGATCGATTCTCAGGCGGTGTCGTTGACCACTGCACCCATTTGTTTCTGGCACTTCCATGCAAGGAGGGATCGTCGCTCGCGGAACGATCGATTGTTATCTTATCGCTCCGTGCACTGTATACAGTGGCCGTCGAATTTCAAAGACGAAGATCAATCCATTCATTGATGGATATCTTTTGTCCTAAATCTGGCTGGTCAATCAAGGTTTCGAGGCAGACAACAACGATGCAGGAAATTTGAAAATCGCACCTTCTAGTAATTGAAGCAAGCGGTGCGTTTCCATGGTTAATATCATATCCCGACCCCTGGATATTGGTGGTTGCAGAGACACGAACGGCTATGTATACGTCAAAACTCCCATCGGAGGGAGCTGTCAGCGGTTGTTTTGATTCCGCGCTTCATCAATTTTTGGAGAAGCCGAAAGATAAGATCGGGATGTCAAGCCACGCGAGAAGGCTTGGCAGACTTTCTCAAGCTTAAATCTTGGATTTTTTTAAAGGACGCTTTTGAGGGCTACAATCGCCTTTGTTTTGCAGATTTGGTGTTGGCAGTTGGGGTATTTTGAAGGGACGGCAGTTGGATGGCCGGCTGTGCGCACTGGAGTATTTAGGTCACTGATAATTGGAGGGCGCTGATTGGCTAATCGTTATCAAAGTTCCGGCAACAAGTTAAAGGAGCCGAATATTACTACTTTCCATCGTTGCCCTCATCGCCCGTCCTCTGCCAGCGCAGTCCCCTTCTCCTCGACACTCCCCGTCGCTTTTCTGTTCATATTTATCATCTGTAGTGAGTCCAAGATCAGTCGTTTACAGTCTCTGACGTCTCTTACCAATATTCGGCATTCTATCGGCTCTGGGACACACGAAGGAATAATGTCACCCATAGTAATGGAGCCAGCGCCAATGAACATGCACCATTCAGCAATGTCACTGAATCGGATTCAACAGCAATTCACATCTACTGCCGTAGCTGCTGCTGCAGATCATCTCACGAGGCATCACGATCAACCTCAGTCGTCACAGCGGCACCTCCACCTTGAACCCAACCCTAATGATGTGAATGGCGGTGATTTCTCGGCATATGACTTCCAACAATCGATAGCCCCTCAAAAAGAGGCTATCAATCCTGAAGAACTCAGCCTTGTGAACTCCTCCAACACTAACGGCGTTGGTGGCAACGCCCCTGCTGCCAATCCCGCAAACTCGACAGCAACGAGAACTACCCTCTGCGCGAATTGCGGAATTCTCGAGACTCCACTTTGGAGACGAGACGCGGACGGCAACACAATCTGTAATGCCTGTGGTGAGCATCGCCTTCTACTTTGGCCTTTTTGTCTTCCCTTCTTCACAACGCACGTCGTACACACGTGTTAAGCGTGGGCTGACTGCCCAGTTGACTGTCTGTCGATGTGCTGCTGCTCTCACCACCACAACCATGTTTCTTGGCGCACTGAAGCAGCGTGCCGGATCCATCTCATCACACGGAAGAGATGGCGATTGGATCACGAACACTGTGTTTCGTGTTTGTTTCGTAGCAGCGCGGTATTGATTTGCACACAATACCTACCTATCCACCTAACCCCTTACCTACCTCCCATCCTAACGCAAGCACGAACTCATGCCCTATCTCCACCCGTCTGAAACAGGTCTTTATTACAAGGCAAGGCGTATACCCCGCCCCACATCTCTAACTGGCACACCCACACCCACAAGTGCCTCCAACTCCCTTCCCTCTATCAGTGTTAATCCGAATCCAAACGGAAACGGCATTCTTCCTCTCCAGATGCCTCCTTCTCCGAGTCAGCCGACATCGCCATCGCACCAAGGTCCACTCAGTGCTGGGGCTCAATCAAAATCCGAGCAGACATCGCCAGCGGGTAAAGGTGTCCCGCATGACAATCCTGGAGGTGGTACTTGCCCTGGTGATGGACGATGTGATGGTACGGGCGGCACATCAGCCTGCTCTGGTTGTCCGACATATAACAACGCTTTAGCCGTATCTGCTCGTCTAGAAGCAGAAGCAGCTGAGGAAGCGCAGGCTGCTGCTGCCCAAGCGGCATCACAAACTCAGACGCAAGCCGATGGAACGGCACCCGCATCGTCACCGGTCCAAGTCCCTGGATCGACCCCTCCTGCAGAAACATCTGCCAATGAAGACGGTGGTGAAAGCGGTCATCCACTTGGCCTGGCTAGTGGTAAGGCGAAAGTGAAAGTGGCCGTAGGTGCACTTAATTGTGCGAATTGTGGGACAAGTACTACACCGCTTTGGAGGCGGGATGATGTTGGGAATAACATCTGCAATGCTTGTGGTGCGTTATCTGCTTGCCTACCTTCTTTGATTTCCCCCTTGGGCTCCCTCCATCTTGCGTTGCTTCGTTACTCGTGAAACCCTCACCTTTTCTGCCTGTTTCGCACCCACGTGGCTGAGGCCAAATGACGGAGGTTATCTCCGTATCTCCTTGTCTTATCAATCTTATCTCCTCTTATGGGTGGCTTCTACCCATCATTTCCATCGTCTATTCTTTCACATATTCCGCCCTCGTTCCGCTGCTTCTTTCTCGCCTATTGTTCTCCCAACTATTATGCAGCCAGGCGCTAAAATTTTAACTCTCGCACTACAGGTCTCTACTTCAAGCTTCACGGGACTCATCGCCCCAACTCTATGAAAAAGACCGTGATCAAGCGCCGGAAACGTGTACCCGCTGCGGGAGGTGTATCTGCCGGACGTATGACAGATCAAGCAGCAGCCGAGGCTTTGGTCGCCGTTGGTCGATTGGGTGTAGGAGGTGGCACTGGTGGGGAGGACAGTGATGGGGATGTAGCGGAGCAGCCTAAGAGGAAGAAGGCGAAGAAGGGAAGGAGCGAGAGAGAGAAGAGGAAAGATAGGGATGATGATGATGTCGCGATGGAGGGCACAGAGGAGGAGGCGGAGGGTGGTACAACAGAACAGCCACAACAGAACAGGAGACGGTCAAGAGAGTCGAATGGGTCTACTACTTGGGATCTTGCTGGTCTTCAACAACCAGAGAATGGGCACGGGCATGGCACTAACGGATCTCCTCCACTCGACCGTCAACAACGTGCACCTTCTGCATCGAGGATTCAGAGCGGCGAATATACACATCTCCAACGGTCATCTTCGCACAGCCAGTTCATGGGTTCTCCACATGGCGGATTTGATTTGCCTCCACTCAACGCGGCTTTGGGAGCCGGTAGTTATGGTGGGTATGGGACTGGTAACATAATGAGTAGCTCGAGAGAATATGTGTCTGGCGCCCCATCGAGCTATATTCGTTCTGGGTCGTCTGCGCCAAGTCGTACACATTCACCGTTGGGTCCTGCTGGTGTCGGTGCAGGTGCTGGTCCGGGATACGTGTTGCCTCCCCCTCATGGTATGTCGTCGCATCCTCATGGGCATGGTCTTGGACACCAGTACTATGGACATCCAACGGGCATGTCGCCCCTGCATTCACATTCGCCTCCCCCACACCAGCCTCACGAAACTGTCAATGGTACGGGTCTGCCATCGTCGTTGGGAGTACCGACCATCAGCGAGTTGAAGCGTCATTATGATGAACTGCTTGAGCAACGGAAGAAGCTCGAGGAAATGATGGAGAAGAACGACAGAATGATGGCGGGCGTCAAGAGGGGCTTGGATGAGATGCGTGGAGTTCACCAGCCATCGCAGTCGCAGCATCAATCGCAAAGTGGTGGGGGCAGTGCTTCGCTTCCGCTGATGAGGGATCCGGAGAGGCCGAGGAGCAGAACATCTATTTGGCCCCTGGACTCAACGTCTCGGGATTGACCAACCAAGCTCCTGCTTCCTCTCATGTGATATGCTCAATCCGTTTATACCCCGTTGTTCCCCTATCACACCACTATCTCCGTTCACCTTCTCTATCGTATTTTTTCGTCGCTTTGCATGCTTTCTATTCGGCTATGGCCATAACATATTCGTCATTTCCATAATTTATCCGTTGTTGTTGTTTATACACACAGTCAAAAGTAGCCTGATGGCCCTTACAGTATTTTCGTCCCTTATTTTTGTTTTGCGCTTCATCTATTGCTTCGCTCACGCCGGTATCTATGTGTCCTCATCCTGGATTTAGTCTGTCTGATAGTGTAGAGCACTCGTACTTAATGTGACACTTGTTGTTTGTTGTGACTCGGATGTTTGCAAGACTGCAAAGCTTCAGTCGGAACAGAACTGGATAAAAAGCTACATATTTCCCGAAATACAGAGAATACAAGACGAGACGACGAACACTATAAACAGGAATGTAGAGTGGAATAAGATAGAGATAAATTTTGACGTTACGCACAACGGGCGGGGATTGTAGAAGGATATAGGGAATTCGGTAGAATAAAGTTGGGGGAAGGGTGAGGGGATGTTACAGCCGTATGTCCGTACGTACCAAAGTCCGTACCAGAAGAAGTGAACCACAATAAAGGACAATCACAGAATACAATCACAGCGAGACAAAACGCGTACGGTTTCCAGGACCTTGACAATTTTCTTTCCTTCGTCTACGTGCTCCATTCGTTACAAATCGTTAGACAGGTCGTTACATTCCATGCACACGTTGGTGTTGTCCGAGGTTGTCGCGTCTGCTGAAGGTCCTGTTACAGCCTTCGTAAGGGCATGGGTGCGCTGAAAAATGATGGGGACGATCAACCTCCTTGAAATAAAAAATAGAGAAAAGAAATACTGACGCTTTTCATTCGTGTGGATACTCCGAATGTGCCTTTTTAGATGCTCTCCACGGACAAAACACTTGCCACAGTCCTCGACGGTACACCTGTAGGTTCTCGCATTCTTTGTGCCAGCAGCGCCACCGCCTCTGCCCCTCTTGGCTCTGCCTCCGTCCGAGGTATCACGCAACCTACCCGAAGGAACGTACTCATCCGCAGCACTCTCAAGTTCTGGGTCATGAACGGTAGGAACCTTACGACCGCGGGACTTCTTGGTCAAGTTCGGCACGGGCACAGGAACGGGGGCGCACGGCCTGTCAGAATCTCCGCGAGTACGAGACAAGATGGTGCGGAAGGGTGGTCCGCCGGCTTCGCTGGTTTCTTTTGATCTGCTCGCGGTGCTATATGGGTGATGGCGGACGCTCCGTTTAGACTCAGCTTTTGGACTGGGGCTGGGGCGATAATCGGAGGAGGAAGGGTCGCTCAAATCTTCTTCGTCTGAGTCTTCATCTGAGTCTTCCTTCTTGCGCCCAGTTAATTCACTTGAAGCGCTGGGTTTGGGAGAACGAGGACCGACAGTCTCGATGGAGAGGCTCTGAGTTACAGGCTGAGGGCCAGATGAGACGACAAGTTGAGAGAGGTTGACGCATTGTTCTGGGTTGGGATTTTCCGGGGATATGTTTTTATAAGCCGAATGCTCGTTGAGGTAGGTTTGAATCGAACCACCAAAGGGAGACTCGGGTTCCGAAAGATTCTGAAATTCGGAGCTCGGCGACAGTCCAGCTGTATATCTGGCGTCTTCATTCCAGTCCTGTCGGTCGGTTTTGAGCACCAGATATGGCACATCAATGTTCATATCGACTTACCGATCCATTCCCAAAGTGTGGGTATTTAGACTCGAAGTCTACATAGTCGTCAGGCGACGAGTTGGACGACAAGCCCGACGAGAACCCAGTTTGACGGTCAGAATCAGAGTAGACACCCGGGGAGTATTCTGTACCATCTATCTCAGTCCAGGGTAAACTTCCAGAGTCAATGAATAATCCGCTGAGATCGCTCTGGGGAGTGCTATGGTCTACACTGCTCCATAGCGGCTCGTTGGTCGTTCCATCGGACGAGTAAAAATTATGGGGTTCAGCTATAAATATGCTAGGATTTTGTGGGTCCCGGTAACCAGAAGAAGCGTTAACGGACGACATGGTGGTCAAGAGCCAAGCAATGGAGGCAACTTGCTTCTGTAAGTCTCGGGACCGGAGGAACGGGACTGGTGGCGGGACGCAATACAAATCTGAGTCAACCGCATTTGGGTTTCAATTTCGCTGAGTTTGTAATCCAATATCAAATTTTGGGGCGCGGGTAAGATCGACACAATTTATGCCTATTTCTGCGGAGACGTCGGACATTAAATGATTACGCCGGGACAAATTAGCCTATTTCGAGGAATTCCAAGCTTCTTTTTAGTATTTCTTCGAGAACCAAAGAAGATCCGCGAGTTAAAGTTCAAGGCCTAGAACGTAAAATGGAAAATTGGCATGTGAATCTGTCCCTCGGATAAGATAAGATAGACGCTGAGCCCCTGTAGACGGAACATGATAGCCTCGCCTCACCGACTCGACTGAGCCACGCACAAAAAATGTTATTTGCTGAGGAATCGCCACGCATCAAGCTGCATGCGCTCAAAGCTGGTAGGTCCGTGAATAGACTGGCAAGCCATAGAATTCGTCAGTAATAAAGGGAGTCAAAAGTGGCTCAATGAGTGTTCAAACATCCCGCAGTCTGAAGTAATTACCTGTGGTGTAACCTAACAGGAAATTAGTTACACG
>KN832977.1:762296-802631 GCA_000827315.1 Piloderma croceum F 1598
ATAAAGGGAGTCAAAAGTGGCTCAATGAGTGTTCAAACATCCCGCAGTCTGAAGTAATTACCTGTGGTGTAACCTAACAGGAAATTAGTTACACGTCCCGGATCCAATGGAAACAACACATCTTACCGAGGAAAATTTCATATGGAGGAGATTTAATTGTCGGTAACCCAATCCATAAAGCCCGCATAAGAGTGCCGAACGGAAGAAAAGAGCAAACGTAAAAGTAGCACCAACGCATGACCAACGTTGTAAATGGCATTTCCTTCACCCTCCTACCCCACCGCTGCTCACCTGTGTCTCCAGCCTTCGGTTATCTACACCATCGCCGACATTAGCGTCCATGAAAGCCTTGAGGAAGCCTATTGACACCTTGGAGGAAGTAGAAGAAAAAGGTAGCTTCGCCTGTCAAGTTGACACGACGACACCAGCTTCGCTCTCTGAATCGAATATGTACGTTATGGAATTTGCCTCGAATAATCTCTTCCTTGTACGAGGCCAGCATTTTCGTTCCCGCTCCGCTCTCTTCTATGTGTCAAACTTGGCCAACGTTCCACCAAGGTTAGAACTTCGTCGACTGATATTAAGAGGCACCATTTATTTCTTCAGAATAACTCGAGTAGAGTGTCATTATGTGAGATAACTTCGCCTGCAATGTAGACGCAAGATAAGCCCAGATGACGACAGGAGCTTTAACATACCATCGTGGAATGAAACCGTTCATGCTCCAAGTCAATTCCAAAGCTTTTGAGTAAACTCCACCATCTCATTCGACCCTGTCACGCACTTGACCGATCTGCATACCCCTACATGCCATACGCGCGAGGAAACTCTGGTTTGATGTATTCGTGACGAAGAAACGGTATAAGGCCCAAGGATGTATGACAATCTCCGCACTAAAAAAAACTCAGCCAACGTAATACACTGTCAAACCAGAATGCATACCTTGTCGTGTACAGGCACGCGTCGATACATAATTAACTACTTCAACCGATTCGTCACAAGTTGATAAGTTTTTCGGATCCCGATCCGCTTCTTGAACTTGACAGGCTCCGAGCTCGAGTCACTGGCAATCGTTCTTTAAAGCGGCTTGGTTATTGATATCTTCCCACTGGACGCGCTAGGAGATTGAGAGCAGCATCCTCTTTACCTGCTGGTGAGGCCGATCGGCCGATGAAATCATGCACACTACAAGATATTCATAAGCATGTCCTCCGAAATTTAAACGAAAACGGGGTACTACACGACCGAATCTGTCTGTCAGACTAGCCAAATGGGAGCCTTTCGTATCCGATATGCCTTTTCTGCCAAATTTGCGTGCGATAGCCACTCTATCTTAGTCCTAACGCAAAAGGTTTCTGGGTCGCGACTGTGCACCCGGGTGACTAAATAACCACTATGAGATGATATTTTACTGACCTATCGCTTCGTATAGAATAAATCGAACGGGATGCCGATGGTTGTGCGGGATGAGACTCGAACCTAGGCGATGGCAAGAGTGAACCAGTGAGCGGCTGTTCGTTGGGTTCAATGCGTGACATTCCGTTGCTGTTGGATTGAAGGCTGACTCATCGACAAGGGTAACTTAGCGAGCTGGCGGTTCAAAATAGTTGTAAAGGGTATTGGATATCTCACCGACAGGTCAACGGCACCGTGCATTTTATTAAGTGCTACCACGTGTTGCAGCCTTAAGAGAGGTATTTGGATCGTGAGCGCGCGAGCACTAACTAATTTGCTGTTTTAGGTGTCACCTCGGTCCATGTGATTGGAACTGATTGCGCGCTTGATTGTCGCAGCCTGCACTGAACCGCCTACGATGCCGAACCGCAGGTCCAAAAGGCCACAGAGCCGAGTTGCATCTACGCCATCGAAAGCACAGTGCCTTGCACTCGATGAAGACGAAGAAACCAGATGTATTCAACCTCCTACTCATGGAACTGCTGCCAAACCCATCATGACCAATACTGTACGATGACTAAACGATACAAAAGACGCTTCCAAGATTGTCGACGATATGCGCAAGGGGTCCAACATCCCGACCAAAGCCGAAATTTCGGGCTATACGGATTTTCATTCAGCAATGCAGAAGGCACGTTGGATGCGGCAGTACGTTGAAGCGATTCGAGTAGAGAAGACCGGTCGGGAGATCCACCACCAGAAGTTCTTTTTGAAGAGTACGTTTTGTACGTTGCGGTGACATAATCCGGAGATACTGATATGGCTGACCTGCAGTGGATCCGATTGAAATTGCTTGCCAAGCAGATGGTTATAGCTGTAGAATTACTCGATGACGTCCAAGCACAGGCATTCAATCTTCACATTACGAAACATCCCGCAAGCGAATGGGTTAAGGAATTTCAAGCAAACAGTTCACCTAGCAGTTCGGAGCTTGCAGATTCGACGACGCCTCCACGGAAGGGTGCCGACACAGTTGCTGATACGAAGAGCCCGAAAGCGACAGCGACAGCACAACCGGAGCCTTCGTTTTCCTCCAGCCACCAGGACGATGACCTGATCGACATAAAGATACGAGCGTAAGTTTTCCTCGAATTTCGGTCATTTCTCCTTAACCGGGTCCACTTTTGATAGTAAAAAGGCAGGGTTGTTGCATGCACTTGAGTTTTTCCTCCAACGTGAGGCAATGACGCAGGTAATGATGGACTTGGCACATGGTGGACAGGCTAGCGAGGATTCCGGTGTTATTCGTGTCACGACCATCATGCATAACATAATGCTCCAGTACGCTCGCCGTATACTCTTCCATGATCCGGTCCTTTCCTTGAAAGCACTTAATAAAGTGTCGTTCAAAGATATTATACTCTTCTCTGTCAAGGACCTTAAAAACTTCTTCGAGCTTTGGACGAAGCGGACAGTTGGTGGAAGGATTCAACATTGGAAGCTTTTGCCATGCTTTCCTCCGATGGGAAGCCTAACAATGTGGCAAACGTCGGCGACCCAAGTGGGTTTAATTGATCATAACTTAAGGGATATGAGAATCTAGCACTGAAATTCGAGAGGATCGATTTCCTATGGCAGGAGGCTGGATTTTCAATCGGCCACACAAGCAAATGAGGCTTGGTGGGTGAGTAGCACCCAGACCCTTGTCGTTTCATGGCACTAAATCATATCTTTATCAGCATCTCATAAAATCACTAGAACCTCCCGCTAACGTCGAAAACCGTTTCATGCGCGCTTGCAATAATTTCGATGACCTCCACGCCTTCCTTTTGTTCTGCGCATTTGGATTGGTAGATTCCCCATCCTTCTGCACGAACTGCGATGATCAAGGGGAAGACTCACAAGCTTCGCGCAAACATTTGAGTCTATGTGGAGTTGTTGTTACTGATATGGTATCTTCTCCAACCTTGGTGTTGGGGCCCTTGCCAAGCCAGCGTCGTGCGAAAAGACGGGGGTGCATCACATGGGCTGAGGTCGAATCCAGGTCCTATATGTTCGGCGCCGTTCGCAACGAGCCTGATCAGTTCACTGACACATTTCTCGAAACACCGTGAGCGCATCTGGACTAATTGTTCGTTGGGTGAAACCCCGAAAGTTTCAACCTTCCGGCCAGGATCTGTATCGGACCGAGTGAGAACGTGGAAAAGACCTGGTCGAGCACGAAGTTCGTTGAAGCCCCACTTGCTCTGCCAGATAACAGACCGCATGGCCCGGACAATTGGGCCATTAATAGATCAGCTGTGGATATCCTTTACGGGAGAAAACCTATCGAGGGTTATTTGATAGTGGCCGATCGCCCTGGTAGTGGGGGATGGCTCTTTCGCTTCAAAAAATTTCCTGTCAAGTACTTCGTTATTCTGGATCCCACTCCCCGCAGGCACGTTAACCATCTTGCCAGGCAAGTTGCTTGGGCGGCCCTTCGCGCCCACAAACTTGCTGAAGGCAAATGCAACGAGAGAGCATACGGCAAGGCTTCAGATATTTTATTTCAAAAAGCTGCTTCCGAACGTCTCAGTTGAATGCCAGAAAGCTATGGAGGATGGCAGGTTTCAAATTTAATGGGGGAGTAAACAGATTATCGTCCCAGAGTTATTGGGAATTGTCGAATCGGGTAAGTCATTCGCTGCGGAAGTGCTGAGTTAACGACAGTCTTGTATGTAATGGTGTCTGCTTTGTGCACGAAATACTTTTTTATGTATACTACCAGCAGAAGTCCTTTATGGATTTACATATAACGCACTGGCTTTTTGTATATCAAAGTTCTGTCAGCATTTCATTTGACAGTAGTCGAATATATATAATAGCTTTGTATTAAGTACACAAATACTCGCAAAGCCTCTGCGGATCTTATTCTAAAGCAGAGAGAATCATCGTGCTCGATTGGCATTTTCAGCATCATTCGACGATGGAGCAACAAATTTTCATGAATCCCCCAGCTTTGGAGTCAAGTCTGCACTGGCGTCAAACCCCTACGTACCTCCCCAACTCACTTCTGTCCTTAATTTGCGCTTTACAAGGCATCGGGGTTGTCATGCTACGTAACACATCGGTAAGATGCACCGTCTGACAGTGCGCGATATTCAAGCCCTCTGAGAAAGAAATTGAGACCAGAAGGGGCCGCTGAACTTCTTGTCCTGAGGGGACCCTTTATTTACTTATTTACCGGCGTCACTAATCAAAAAGGCTTGTGAATTGGAGCTCACAGCGTTCAGGGCCATCACTCGTCACACCTTGTGAACTTACGATTAAATTGCTATAGCAATTGTGATATTACTTATGAATTACTTGCCGCTATAAAAGTGATAGCTGCCTCTCACCGGTACCTGCAATAGCAAAGTTGACGATTGAAACATTACGATGTGGTGACCAAATACATATCCAATTTTGAAGGACATTTCGACTCTCATTGTAAGTATGCAAAATTGTCACCGATGTTTGGGATTGTACAGTGCGACACGATCTTGCTATGTAAATAATGCATATTGATACACGTCTTAGAGTCTATATAAGAAATGCAATGCAATCAGAAATAGAATGTTGCCACATCCCCAGAAATTAACTTACCACCATCATCCAGATTAGAGTCCTGCTGCTGTGCGCAAAGCAGCGTAGTTGGGTGACCCTAATCCTGTCAAAGAAAATTTATATTGGTCTTTCAAATATTGCATACAATAGACGAAGTAAACTCACCGGTAACAGGATCCCATCCTTTAGCCGCAGGGAACCCTTTAGTGCCGCAACCCGGATTATTTCCTGAGGCAACGAGTAAATACCACGTCAGACACTTAAAGCTACGAGTGCCAATGGGTAGTACCTGTTGTAATATCATTGAATGCACCCGGATTTGCGTATAACCACGGATTGAGGAAACCCAATGCGTTTTTACCGGCAGTAATTAGTTCGTCGTTCAACAAGCCCACAATGCTCGCAAAGATAGGGCTGCTGCACGATGTCCCGCGGACGGAGCTGATGTTTCCGTTAATAAAAATCTGTACTCTTTGACCTTGCGCCGACACGTCAGGATATGCGCGTCCAGAGCGGTTGAATTTCCCGCTGTACTCAGAGCCAAGGATAGTGAGGTAATTCGACACAGCTGATGATTCTGATGATGACATTGTGAAATGGATCAGTGATGATGCGACATGGTTGTAGTGAATATTAATAACGTACGCCAGCTCGCGGTGGCGAAGTAGTTAGAGAACCCTCCTGCAGAGAGCTCAGCACCTTTTTCGGGTACGTCTTCCGTAGCACCGACGAGTGTTACGCTGGTAAAACGGAATATGATTCAGATCCAGTCGTATAGAATGGGGAAGATAGCTTACTACGGGCAAGTAGGGAACGTGGGAGGGAATGTGCCATTGCATTGGACGCCTGGGGTAGACGCAACTCCACCATCCCCAGTTGCAAACAGGATAGAGACACCTCGTGAGGTCAGTTGCATATACGAATTGCACAGAGCACTGGTCCGAATTAAATAGATTAAGTTCTGCTGCCGGTTGAAAAAAATCTGAATGTAGGCGTACACTGAGAGTGACTTTGACAGATCCGACTCGACGTCAAGCCCGTAGCTTGTCGTGAGTACTTGTGGCGGGGCGGACTCGCCCAAGAGGGCATTAATAATGTCGAGGAATCCGCTATCATCGCCATCTTGGTAATTATCACCGACCGAGACAAATGTGACAGGCACCCCGGTGGCGACACCAACGGTGTATTGGATATCAAGATTCTGGTGAATAAATCCAGCTTTGAGCCGATGGATAGACGTTCAAACCGGAGTTCACCTACTGCTTCCGCACCGGCATCGCTGGCATTTTGAGAGTTGATACCCCCATCCACAGACGTAAGGCCGAATGTCGTAGACGAAGACATGTCCGGTCGAAATTTCGTTAAGAACTTGGCCAAATCGCCCTTAATACAATTCGGTACCATTATTAGTAACAGACTGATGAAGCAGAACAACCAAAGTAACCTTATTGGCAAATTGATCAACCATGCCTGTAACACCTATGGAGTTGCTCGCACTTTTGGCAGCTGTTGTGGGGATGCCGTAAAGAGCCTGAAGACAGGTGGGTGTGATGGTTGAGTTGCAGTTGGATGGAACGGCATCCGACGTGAGGTTGGAAAGGGTGGAGACCATCGAATCTGGCTTTGCGAGCGCAAGCACGGCAGGGCCACGAGATGGACCGGAGAAACTGTCGGGGAAATATGAGTGAGATGGCAGGTGAATACCATGCGTGACGAATTACTCACGATGTAGTGGGATGTATTGCAAGGATTTTGGTCTGAAGTGCAGAAGGCAAGGAATATTCGAGTGTACGGACATATTGTTTGCCACTGCTGGCATGCGTGTACACGGAAAACTGTGCATTGAGCATCTTGCTGGCAGTACTAATAGGTACTTTGAACGCGATCCAGTCTCCTGCGGGAGTGATAGACTTGTAATCGATACCAAGGGCAGAAATCCACTGTGTAACTGCTGCAATGGTTGATTCGTCTGGTTTAACAAACGAGTTGACCTATAGAGCATATTCAATGACTTTATCTTTCCTGGCAACTGAGGGGTTTATGTACCTGATCGCTGGAGAGCCACTGCCTAAATTTGGGGCTCGTAGGTGAGCTGGCACTCTCGAGAGCCCTTTCGAGGCCAGCAAGATTACCCTGAGCCAAGTTAATGCGCATATCAAGAATATGGTCTGAGGCTGCAGGCCCAGAGCGAACAAAACCTAGAGGCACAGACGCGCGGCTATCGTGAATGGTCCAGTCGGTTGGAGCTGCCCGTACAAAAAAGAGAAAAGACAAGACAAGACCAGTGAGTGCAATCATAGCTAGAGAATGTGGACCTAGTATCGATGCCGGACAGACCTATCATATACATATTTACTGCGGCCAATCGTTCCCGGCCTGGCCCGCAACATAATTATTAGGGAGTATCACAGTGCTGTGGACGTTTCGGGGCGTTCTGGAGGTCGTTTCGCCCTCCGTTTCGGACGTCCAGACTTTCCTAAAACGGACATAAACCGTTTCCAACCGTGAACCCCAGTGAGAAGTGCCTCGGCTGTGGCCGGCTTTGGTCGGTCTGCTTCGAGCGCTTCCGAGGAAATCTGCTCAGTCCCACCAATCTCTGGCCCTCTTCTTCTATTCGATAAATCTTGTACCCAATATAGACGAGATGCATTGTAAGTATCATAGCCATTATAAACAAATGCAAATGCAAATTCAAAAGGAGGTCTTACAACTGCACGAACTATTTCAAGATTTGGTCAAGTCCGAAATCAGCAAACTGCTCTTGTTTCCGTACCACCACCATCTCTCTCCTTGCCCTTTGCCCTGCCCTCTGCCCTATTCACACGCTCACCCCTGCCTCCCCTCTCTGCGGCCGTCCTCATTGCACGGACAGATTAATTAGTGAGTTGAGTCCCGCATGACGTGTCTAAAAGTTGTACTCAAACCGATACTAAGATGTAGATATCAAATTGTGGCGAACGCGCAGGTAAGCCCACATCCCTCAGATTCTCGATATTATCTACTCATGTATCATATCTCCTAGGTTGCAAGACTGACGCACTTGAGACATGGAACGGTTCACATGTGCCGATCGCGTCTAATGGTACGTGTCTTGTCATCTGACTCGGAATATTTCTAGTAAACTGATAGTTGCATTGTAGCGTGCTTCAGGTGCTCCAGCAACGTTCATAGAGTTAGCGGGTTGGATGCAGAGCAGTGGAACACGGGGAGCGGCAGGGTATTGGCAGGCGGCACAGGCAGGTAAGCATTACTGTATTGTTCATGGGGCTCGATGTGAGCTGGAGGGGGCAGAATTATATGTATATTAGAATTGAAATATATGTACTCTTATCTGCTCATATCTGACTGCCTCGAGTGCACTGAGGAAAGCAGAGGGAGACCGACTAACGCAGGAAAACATCTGCTATACGGCCAAACCTCTGCATCCTCCGGCTCTGATCGGACAGGCCGAGAATGGCAGACGCTGGCCGACCAGAGCCGAGGCACTTCTCACTGGGCGTGAACACTAGGGAGTATCACAGTGGACGTTTTGACCACTGCTTCGACATTTGTTTCCGATCAGGGGGCATGCACTGGCGTTCTTGGTGAAACTAGGCATACGGTCGTGGGAAAGTGGCTGTGCTGACGCAGAACCACAACTGTTCAGCCGTTTTCAGAAATCCTGGCCACAGCCAATAACATTTCTCAAAGCTTCTACAACTGCACTTAAATGATGAGCTTTCAGCAGCTCTACACAACACTAGAGACATTAGGTTGTGTTCCAAACCTCCAGGTAAGTATGTTACACTTTTGTGATTTCGGAGCCACAGACCCTCCCAGGTTCGGGACTTTTAGTATGCCCCCTTGGATTTTGATCTGGTCCAAATCGGGGAAACTCACGTGGTCGTGTATCTCCGCAGAAATGCATGAAACCCAGAAAATGCTGACAACAGGGCATAGCTTATACACGACAACGCAGGAGCTTTACCACATATGTCGAAAAATTTGACTGTGTGTTTAAACATTGTTGCAATGAGCATGATGCAGTGGCCGGCCGACCCAGATAATTCTTTTGCTGTCGCCTTGCTAAGCACCGCCAGCCCTAAAAAGGCAGACTAATTTCCAAATCATGAATGCCTTTCGGATCTCTCCGTGGTTTACCTGCCATTGCACTGGGTGTTATCTGCCATGTGGCTGTGCAAAATGCGCTCACTTCTGTTCTTGTTTCCCCTCTCCTGTCTTTAACATATTACTATAAATCTTATTAAAAAAACGATGTACTTAGCTATCCATGAATTCATAATTTACGTGATTTTACATATATTTAAAATTGGCTATCAACTCCGAAATATCGAACAATGTTATCTGCCATGGCCCAATGTTATCTGCCTGGGAAAATTGCAGATAACATGCACAGCCACGAAAAAGCGACCACCCAGGCTTCCTGCTCAACTGTCTCTTTTGCTCTTGAGACCTTGAGAAGCTGCAGGAATTGAATGACCTATATATACCTAGATTTGGATGTCTGAATATAAAAACAATTTTCTGTACCCTGCCAACCTCTTTAGATCATCAGAAAAACAGACAGTACTGGTTTTAGGCCAGTTATGCCAGCACTACTGTAAATTATATCCTGCACCACTCCAATACTCCATTTCTCACAGTTTACCTCTAAATATATTGTCTGCTCAGATTTATTGATTTTGTTACTCAGTCTACAGATAAATACATACTATATTCCACCTTTGCCACTGTCAGCTGCTTGCCACTACTGCCCTTCAAAAATAAAATATGAAATATCAGGATGAAACTTTCAGGGTTGCAGTGGAGTACATTTATTAATAAAATTGATGAATATAACACTTGAACATAGGATGGAGGTGAAAAACTTAGTCCATGCACCAGCAGCCACAATCTTTCCTTTTTCTAATTTCTGTTTCTCTCCTCCCTGCTGAAATACTCAATGCCATGTCTGGAAAACCAAGTAGTACATGTACAGCTGACATAGGCAATAATCATGTGGCTTGACTGTATTTTATAGCAGAATGAGGGTTGTAGCATTGGTGGCCACAATTCTCCCTCTTTTTCCTTTTTTGAATTCTTTTTCATTGCTTTCCCTCTCAAAACACCCAGTGGAATGACAGGAAAACCCTCTCCGTTGCCAGTCTCCGAGTCCCTGAGGAAGAGTAGATACATATGGGCATCAAGCCTTCGACGCCAGTGCTCAGAGTGAGAAAATACCCATGATGGCATGACATGCTCGATACAACTCACCCACTTCTTGTAACATGACAATAGTCCATAAGGGTCGGGGCTTACCCTCGGTTTACCATCATCTTCGATCACCGAGAGGACCGAGTAGTTATCCCTACCGAGTAGTTATCCCTCAAATGTAGATGACTACTGCTTTTTTGCTCGATCGAAGAAATAAAAGCATAAATACAAAGATGCTGATTAGCTTCTCTTCTGACCTAAAATTATACTGGCAAGAACTTGGCAAGAACCCGGGCAGTTTGTGTTTGCATCTATGACTGCCATCGGTCTAGTGGAGGGTCGTTCCAGGATAACCAACTGTCAACCTGCGAGTCACATACTGCCGAGCTAAGATCCAGAAAAAATCCGACTGGTTGACTACTTACCTATTACTGTCTTCCGCCGCCGAAAGTGCCAAGGCCCAGCCGGACAAGCCGGATTATTTTTCTTCTACGTTTTTGATGGCGTCAACTATGCATTATACATATAAAAGAACATACAATCCCTACGCGGGCCTGATTCTACACAGTACAAACTGACGTCGTAACATTGGGCAGACGTTCAATGTTGTGGTGTTAATATTATTCTTATTATTTTGGAAGGATAGTATCTATATACTCGAGACCCGCAATCCATGCAGTATCTACGAGAGGATTCTGAGGTACAGCAAGTGAAAGTCGTCGGACCTGGGCGTAAACCGACGGCATGGATAAATCATCATGCTAAGATGATGATAGTGCAAGTTAGGATGAATCCGACGGCACTTTACTGAGGAACCACGACTATATAATTATCAGGATCGAAGTACAATCGATGACTAGGCAATGAAGACTTACGGGAACCCAACCACGACGTCCATTTTCTTGAACAATCTAAGAATCGCAGTGTGAGCAAGTGTCAGTTGTCGCCGAGCCCAAAATATTGCCTACATAAGCCCAGTGGTTGTATTTCTTGTACACCCTCACCAAATCGTTAGTGAGCAGACCGATCTCTCCATCTCCTTTCGCCTGATAATCCCTCAATGCCACGGATTGAAAACTCGCGCTGAGAATACACGAGGGCAAGATCGGTTTCGAAGGCCTCACGGACGATGTAAGGGATGGGATGGGAATAGAAATCCTGGCTGTTTTTGCCTCTGCTGTAGCGGTTGTGACAGGGATACTTGTTTCAAGTAGAGCGCCTGAAGGCACCCAACCTTGCTTGCTTGGGTTTCTACTGACGGAGCCAGTTATTGGATTGTTGCGTTGAACCATCCACCATCCTGCTGTACGAGAAAGGACAATAAAGGCCTCATCTCTATAGGCCAAATCAGTGATAACTCGGGAAGATCTGAGAGCGTACAACTCACAGTGCAACATCCAACTCGTCCGGTGCCTCTGCCCAATATGGGAAGATTGCGACAGCATATGTTGCTCCCATGATAGCAGATGTATGCCTCGTGGCAACGGAGCTATCGCGTACGTTAGAATGAACAGAATAGGTACTATCTCTAAGATCCGCTCCTGCATGGTCTAACCCAGAGACAGAAAAATCGGTGAAGGTGGGTTGGCGCCCCGCATGCCTCTCTCGTATGACCGAAATGGGAGATTTAACGTCGTCGATATGTTTCAGCATAAAGGCGGGATGTTTTCCCATGTCCCTTAGCCAAATCCACAGCCTCAGCGGTTTTTCGTCGTATGAGAGACAGCGCTGTTTTTGTGAATCGCCTGAGAGCGAGGATGCTATCCATAAATCCCTCAATAGAAAGCTTAAGGACACGACGTACCTCGCCCATTACTGTCGTAACACATAAATAAAACATATGTTCGCCAGTTGTGCCTCCCCAGCCTGTACCTCTCCAGCGCGGCTGGTAAGACTCCCCAGGTCAACTCGTCTACCTTCACACCGAAAGATTTCGGGTGAACTTCAACAAGGGTTTCCGTACTATCTCGCCAGTGTCTAGAACGTTGACTGGGATCAAGGTCGGACATAGAAAACGAGTGTTGGTTCCGAGTTCCCATCTGTACCTGCAGAGAGTGGGGATGATGAATACGGACGTACGAATAGTCTTCAAGTCGAAAACCGTCAGTTTATACCACATCCGAATTGCAAAGTGATGCCAAGGCAACTGGCACACGATGCATCGGAGAGGTAAAACACAATAGACTACTGACTGTCTGGAACCAGACACAACAATAAGTACTCGTACCAGCCAGTTGGGAGGACGGTGTCACTTGGTTGAACTTCCTTTCCAGATAAGGCTTTTGTTCATGCGTCAGCTTGTTTACGTCACCACAATTGACTCCAACAATAGACAACAATCATCCACTCGCGTCCCCTTTTCATGTTCTTATACTTCGGAAAAGCAAATTTACCATTGATTATAGCCCGTACAGAGCTGTTTTTATGGATGGAACACTAGAGACGGGAATCGTGCTGAGCGACTCAAGCATCAGCAAACTTTGTTTTTGAGTCATAGAATACGCACGCCCTCGGTGTTGCATATACACGGTACGTCCTATTGATCACAGCTCTCAATATACATTCTTACGTTGTCATCGTCTTGAGTGCATACGGGTGCGAGAACGTTCCATTCTCTCAGATCTCGAGACAGAGCGATTGACATCGTCGGAACCGGTACGTTCCCCTCCCCTTCACCCAACAACCCCACACAGCAAACACTAACCTTCCTACCCTCCCAGTCATCCAAGGCGACGCAGATGTAGGCAAACGCCTAAACGAAAACGAACTCCAAAAAGTACGTATTCCTGCTTGTCGACCCAGAGCTGCACGCCCGCGTCGCCCCACGCCTAGATAACAAGCTCCTCGACCCGAACGGGCCCATCGTCACACCAGAGGAGATCGAGCTTCTCGTGCCGGACGATATCGAGGCGCAGCTAGTGCTCAAGGAAATCAACGTGCGTAAGGGCGCCGGGAGCACGTTCACTGCTGTTAGGAGCTTCAGCGACGATGTCACTGCGGGCTACGGCGAGGGTGAGCAGGGGGAACATTGGGCTGGTGAGCCATCATGCGCCCAAGAAGGGGATGTCGTCGAACGTTGCGGCAGGCGAGACGGAGATCTCGTCATCCCTGTTGATCTAGAGTGCACAGTACCATGACGTTTCGATGCACTTTGCCATTTATATTAGTCTTCGTGACCATGGTTATAGCTAGCCAATAGAACTATCTATCTCATCCACCACGTATATTCCATGTAACTGCAAGGATGAAGCTGGAATGGGGGCCAAAACGAAGCAGGGATTTTGGCTATTACCATCTCAGGATGATGAGCTGTGGAGACTTGGCGGAGCTCTGTCCTGACCGGCACCCACCTGTGGGCTCTATCGCCCTATGGGGCACTGTACAGCCTGTCCAGCTGTGTCAAGGTTTGCTGATGTAAGGTGTTCGCACACACTTCACGGTGGTTTCCTCTCAAAATTCATTCTGGTCCACTGCCATAGCAATCTTTGGCGAACGATATCTTACTGTTTCAGAAGCATGAATGCGCAGCTTCCAATGCGTAACACGAGTTTCAGGGGGAAACAGTATGATGCAAGCACTGCTGTCTGAGTTTTGTAAAAACATGCTCCACGCGTCTGTAACAAGCTTGCAAACCGATGGAGCGCCCAATCGTTTCCAATCGTCGATTTTTGGATTCCGGAGGAGACATTTGGCCGCGCACGTGTGCGCAGAAGCAAGCGAGTCCAGCCTTGACCAGCCAGGTCATTTGCTTGTCCCATTAATTATTGTGTATCACCATTTATAGTCGCAAAGGATGGTGTCCTAACGCCGTACTATTGGAATCTCCATCTTCGATTCTCCCATCTTCTTTCTCTTTGGCCTTCAAAAGCTGAAATGGCAAATCACACTACGTCTATCAAGAATGTCAATGACTCGGAAGAGGCATCTTCCATTGACAAAGATGATCTCCAGCTGGTAATATGCGCTTAATATTCTAGTACTGGGGGAGACCTTCAAGTGCAGAGAAACGAGCCTGCTTGTCCATGTAATCGACAACGTCGGTTATTATCGCCTACGAGTCGTCTCTAGACGATCGGTTCGAACAAGACGATGGCAAAGGCAGACTGGGGTTGAGAGCGCGCTGCCTGAACCTGATACCTGCGTTGGGGATCCGCCCCAGTATTTATCACTCCTTTTTTTGAGGAGTTGCAGTTGGAATGTACTAATATGTCTTGTTTTTACCGTCGACTGTAGCAAAATCTTGGTTTTAAACCGGTACGGATTTTCAGTGGTTTTACCGATGGCTCGCATTTTGATACTCTCGTTTTAGAAATTGCATCGCACCTGGCATCTTATTGAGAGCTTTGGAGCCGGTTTTATGTCTTCGAACGTTATTGCATCTGTCAGGTACGTTCTCAAAATACGTTCAATACGTAAACCATTTGTGAAATTCTTCGTACAGAGCTGTTTTCTTCCTCGGATTGCTGGCGGGAGGCCCCGCTGCGATGTGGTAAATCGGTACCCATAAATCTCTTAGCTATCTTATCATCTTCCTACAGGTCTATGTTCGTAGTAGCCGTCGTGTTCATGTTTATGAATGCAGCGGTCCTGGCTGAGTTGTGTTCTGCCCTGCCGGTGAGCGGGTCTATCTACATCTGGGCCGCACAAAGTGCCGGACCCAAATATGCACGGTTTTTTGGGTTCATCGTTGCTTGGTGGTCTTGTACGGCTTGGATGATATTCACTGCCAATGTTTCCCAGGTATGAACGCTGAGGTCTGACTCGACAACACCATTCTTACGATCGCATTTCAGACGGCCGCCAACTATGTCGTGTCTCAGATGGCTGTATGGGAAGTAGACTTCCCTGGTGGCGTCGGAAACGATAACATTAAATGGAGAGCCCTCATTTGGGCTATATCGGAAGGTTTCTTCATTGTGTCATTGGCTATCATCTATTATTTGCCACCGAAGATGTACTCTGGTATCTTCAAGTTCGGAGTAGCCATAACGTTACTGGATCTCGCCCTCTGTATCGTCTGGCTTCCGATCGGTGTTTCAAAGACATATGGTTTCCGCTCAGCCCATGATGTCTTCACCATGACCTGTATGTCCCGTTAAAAACGCCATTCCCTGTCCGAATCTCACGAGGATTGATTCTAGACAATGGAACTGGGGCATCGAAAGGATGGAACTGGATGTTGTCCTTGTTTGTGTCTGAAATTGCACATATTCGATGATACACTGAGTTGTTCCAGTCTTTTTGCCGCCGGTACTACTCTAGGTGGTATTGAAGCTCCGGGTCACATTGCCGAAGAAACCAAAAATGCGCGGTATGGCATCTAGAATCACATAGCCGCGATTATTTACAGCTACCACAGGGTCACTGCTGGGCAAGGCATCCTTACGAGTGCAATCTCTGGAGGTCTTTTGGGATTTATCGCACTTATACTTTTCCTGTTCTGCACGCCGGATCTAGACACAGTTTTTGCTTTGGATGCACCGCAGCCATTTGTCCAAATTTATGCGTTGGCTCTAGGCAGAGGCGGCAGCATCGTGATAACTACCTTTGCTGTCATTGGTCTTATATTGGTCCGCTTGATTTTGTAGTTTTCAAAACAAGTGATTTCTGACATCCCTGGTTGTCGCAGAATACCACCATTGTCATAATCGTCACTTCCCGCCTTGTATTTGCTGTAGCCCGTGATGGTGTTCTCCCTCTCTCTGGCTGGATTGGTCGAGTGACACCTGACGGACAGCCAAAAAAACGCAACCCTCATAGTTTATATCTTTGGCGCAGTGATCCTGTGCACAATTTTAGCTAGTCAGGTTGCTTTCACATCCCTCGGAGCTGCCGGCTCTGTCCTCCTCGTTGCTGCCTACACCCTGATTGCACTACTTCGTTTTACGATGACTCCCAATAATTTCCAGTCCTCTTACTTTCGGCTGGGAAGATTGGCCAAGCCACTCTACTTGTGTGTCGTGCTCTACAATGGCATGGTTCTCGCTGTACGCAATTTGTTTCTCATTATTTGACTCCTCTCTCTTGGTTTGCTGATACATCTGCGTTCGCAGATCTTGTTCTCCCCACTTTTTTATCCCGTGACCACCTCAAATTTTAATTTCGTGCGTCCCTAACATATCGGCCCATCGCACCGATTAATCGTCTACAATATGCAGGCTTGTGTAATCTTTGGTGCAATTACTATGTTTGACATCATAAGTTGGTATTTTACCCCAGACGACAAATGGCTGAGCAGGCAGCAAGTGTTGCAAGCATCGCACACAGCTGATCAACCCGAGACGACGAGGGAGTAGGTTAGAAGGCTTGATTACACCGCGGCACGCTAGAAGTACTTTTATGTTCAAAAACTCGCCCCTTATATGCAGATTGTATGTATCCGTTTGGACAGCGCCAATCCTTGACTTGGCCTACCATAATTTCAATCTGGAAATTAGCATGAGACACGAAAATCGGAGCCGTGAAACACCTCTGACAGACTCGCGGTAAGTTAAGTACTGCAATCCTTGCCAACGCTTCTTGGTGTAAATGCACATATCGTAAAAGCAGCTCGGGCAGGATTTATATAACTTGTGCGACGAGATTTATGTCAGGAACAATTGTAACGAATTGTGTCGGCCACTTTCACATTTGCTAGACTGGCGCCGCCCACCTATGGTGCAGTGAACTTAGACACCACCAACATTGGGCAAACAGTTTCCATACTCAGATTTAATCCAGATTTTCTTCCTCTACTCTTCTCACCAAGGGGAATAAAACTTCTAGCTGGATTTTTATTTGGATCATTAAGTTGGGCCGTGGGGAACGCTTATTTGCTGTAGATTTGTCTCTGCTTTTAACATTGCCTTATGATTCTGAAGGCTGCTTTTTGTCGTTGTCCGTCTCCGTGTCTATTGGAAAATGTTCTTTTCATGATCTGCCTATGGTGCAATGCACTTAAACGTCACTAACTTTATTATTTTTAAAAATACAGACGGCGAAATTGACCAGCGAGGAAAATTTATTGCTTAATAGACATAATATGGCCCAGATTAGGTTTGAATACCGCAGAAAGAGATGTAGATTTGCCCCGCAGGGCCGTGGATATGGCCCGCTTTCACCAAAAATCCTGGAAGATGCACCGAACTTGAAAATTGGGGTGATATATTTTTGTCAAAAGTGCATTATTATACGTAGGCTCATCTGGATGCCTTACTCAAATGTAGTCAATTGGCACTAAAATCAAAATTTCACGTACGCCAAATTGGTCCTTGTGAAACTATTTTACTCATTCAATTTTACAGCTGGAAAGAAATGATGTTGGCGGACGCCATCTTCAAATTGAACTCGGAGTCAATGAGATCAGACCACGTGGTTCAGAATCACAACGTTGAACTCGCTCCGGGGACCGACACACCTTGGCTATTGATAAATCGCTTCATGACTGAACCCGTTCTCGCTGTTCCGAATTTACTGCTTCTTCTAGTGCATTTGCATCTTCTTGAATATCCATCAGTCAACAATCCTGAGTATGATCAGAACTTGTTTGATCCCAATGTTCGCGGGTTACGCGATCGTGTCAATAGCATGGAAAATATGTCTTACTTCCTCGTAGGAAAGATAGAAGATCGAAAGGCATCCACAAATAAAGTCAGTCTTGAATCTTTGCATCTTTACCAGAGTAGACTTGAACTATAGTATGCCTAGATTCTCTCAACGTATCCGTGTCTTACTCCACCGGACAGTATTGCATTTCGCACATCGCTTGCAAAGTATCTAGAGACTTTGCGTCACAATTCTAGTTATTTAAAAATTGGATCTTCTTCCATGATAGCATCACGAAACCGAAGAAAAGGGATTGACCCGGAGTTCGTGCAGGCATGGTGGTGGAAGGACATAGTCGTGCGCAAGACACTTTTGGAAGAATGTGCTGGTGAGCGGTGAGTTTTTTTTTTGTGTATCGGTCGAACTCCCATCTGTGTTGTAAACTTCGAGCATCAATGCCGGCTTGACCATATTCACTTAGAAAATTTTAATTGCTTTGGAGTCCGGATGTAAATGTTTGGTTGACCAGCACAACCTAGTTTCGAACGGCTTTTGCTGGCACTGTCGACGCATGCCCTCCTAAAACGTACCTCTGTCTCCTTATATGTTCCCGCTAACATAGCCCTTGGGAACACTAGAGTACGTCTGTATACTTGCACCATCTCGTTCGGTCACTGATGCGAGTACTCTGGCTAAGGAGCTTTTCCGTGTCCAACAGCAAACCTATACTGCCCTTCTTGCCTCTTCCGAATCGACTCGACATACCTGGCAGCGGTCTGCAGCATTGCTGGACCAAAGGCAAGATAACCTCAAGTTGCTACGTGTGAGTTTGCCTCGGGCCATTAATCAAGCCCACAGTATTTAAAATATCCTGGAACTATTCAGGAACATCTCGCATCGCGCTCTCAGTCTCCGCCGTCCAAATACGATGCACTCCCCACGGACAGGTTATTGACCCTCGCTGACTCAATGTTTCAAGGATTCTGTCAAGATTTCTGTGATGATGTGGAGGATCGTCGAGCCCTCAACTTTACGCTTGAACTGGCAGGACTCTCTGGAACCGATATGCTCCGGCTAAATTTGGTTAACACATCTCCATCTGCAGCTGGCCTAGGCGCGGATTTTATGAGTCGAGACCTCGAGGTAGAATATCAATATGGAAATCACAGCTTAATGTATGTATACTGATCAAATGCATAGGCGAAGATACTCCCCGTACAAGCTCTGCCTATAGCAGCAGCCCATCACCCATCTTCCCTTCGTAATCTCCGCCGATCCTTATTCGCACCATCCAAACCGTCTTCGTCGGCCTGCGAGACCGGCGTAAATGCTGAAACCGTTACCGAAAGAACTAAATCACATGCAGAAATATCGCTCTCTGTCCACCTAAGTGCAGAAAAGAAAACGAAGAGCGCTTTAAATGACGCATTGACGCAGACACAGATGATGCGCCACGAGCTGCGTAGGCAGCTTACGCATGCAAAACAGATGCAGAGCAACAAGGTTGATGATCAGACTTCAGTGCAATTGGACCTGTGGCTCGATGTCGAGTCGGAAGGCAGTGATGTAGATTTCTGTGTAGGTTTTGCGTTGCTAACATAGCGCCTGATGTTGAATTTGTTTTTACAGAAGCAACCAACTCCCGGACTGTTTTCATCCCCTGAGATATATGAGATTCCCCGATCCAATAGACTTGAATGCCGCGTAGACCACGTCCGAGGATCGCCGCTTCCCGTATACCCGTCAATCTCTGAATCACTCCCGTCAAGCCTACCTCCGCCGCCGAATGGGACAATGTATTTTTTAGAGCATTCTGCATACGATGCACAAATGCAGGATAATGTTGATAAACCTCTCACGGCAGACGGGTCTGTTGACCACACGGCAACGCCGCCCCGCTTAATCACGTCCACCCCACCAGCGTCAGTAAAACCTCGATCTGCGTATGCACGCAGAATTATTGCCTCTCAATCAAAAGGGACACCAAAAAAGCCAGGAAAGGTCGAGTTTATCGTATCCGGTTCGACAGGGCTGCGGAAGTCAAGGAAGAGTGTTCGGACATCATTAGCATTACTCAAACGACCCTCTTTATTTGGTCCTCCTCTGTCAGATCCTCCGGATGAGGAGCATACTGACGACGCAGATAGGGTATGGGGTGCAAATCACTGTCGCTTATTTTCTCTGATTGATCAGCATTCAGATTATCAACGCTGTTCACGACGAATCCTCGAGGATCGAAAACTCATATATCACGCCCAAGTTCACCCGATTACCGAGTCCATATAAATTTAAATCCGCCTCTCCCTCCAAGGAGCCAAGTGCAACTCCTGGACCTCGATGTTCGTTCAAGATTATAGAACGACTGAGTCTTGCGTCACTCCCAGATGGTATGATGTCAGCCGATGACTTGTTTCAGGAAGAACACTCGTTGGACGCGAATGACACAAATGGTGATTGGGTGGACGCGGATGAATTACCGGGTGTTTATAGCGAGCCAAATTTGCAAGATAACGGCGAGGAATACGAAGGACGAAGTGTGACTTTACGGGACATTTTACTGCAAGCAGGTGACACGACGCAGTTTGACTTATTGAGTCTGTCATTTTTCTGTCACCTCTACTCCTTGTTTTACTGAAGCTCTTATAACAATAGGTGATGAAATATTCCGCGTAGACGGATCGTTCGCTTGGGAATAGCGCTGCCACGAGGCTCGCTGACAATATAATTTCACAGTGATGCACACTTCATGCCATCTGATATCTGGCGTTAGGTAGGCAAAAGAAGCAATTTTGATGTTATCGCATGCATGCAGCATTGCATTTTGACATCACGTGTGTGCGATTGTGCGCATCTCATCACTATTACCACGTCGGAATTATGAAGAGTTTGTTCATTCCTCACGATGGGACAATGATTGTAAATCATGTAGCTCTTATCTACATTACATCAAATGCTGATTACTCATTAGGAGCACAACTTCGGACATGTCAATGTTGGATGGTACATTTGCAGTTCACGGCGGGGACTAGCCACCCTCTCGTCACCCCAAGTTTTTGGAAGTTGTTTGCTCTTTCCTAAGAAGCCTTGCCCTCCTGTTTGGTGATGTTAATTGCCAGCTAGCTCGCATCTTGCACCCGAGACCGTGGTCATATTTAACCAGTGCATGCAAGTTTGTTCCTGGATCCGATGACACAAACATCCAAAAGGAGGTAGGCAGCAGCAGTGCAACCTTATAAGTGCAATTGCGGAGTAAAGGTGCCACATAAACATCCATCTCAGTGAAAATTTCGGCATAGTGAAATGATCATAGATTTACAGCTATTCTATACACGATAAGAAGCATCTTGTTTCACATCATCCCTCATCAACTGCCGTTTCCCCAACGCATGGCCATCATAAGAGTCTGCTCTTGTATTCGTATCAACTGCGAGGTTGATCACTAAACTGGAAAGGCCCGATTTGTCGTAATTCGATGCGGTGGTGCCGTTGTCGCCACTGCTAATATGCTGGATGTTAGGCAGACGAAATGTAGCAACGTTGAGTGCCGGGTCCTTTATGATTCCGAGGAGAACTAAACGGAAGACGAGACATGCCATTGCGCTCGCAAGCGTGAAGTATGTCGAAATGAGTATAGCTTTCAATTCGCCGGGAATGGTGGGGGAAATAATGAGGGCTGCTGAAGTGATTGCCACTCCTATAGTGACGCTTATGTACAAGTCAGACCATGGTTTCTCGACAACTATGCAAAATGCCACTGACAAATAATAGACTTGTCCACTGTGTAATAGAGCCTTGGACAAACGGTACATGCCTTCACCTGTAAAGAACGACTTGGCCCGTGCAGTCCAGGAGCTATCCACTGTGGAGAGAGACATCATGCGGTACGAAATGGCAAGGAAGATAAGGGTGTCGTTTACAGCGGTCAAAATGATTGGGACTATTATGTACTTGTGTGCAAGGCCGTCGGTGCAACGTCGCGTGTATGGTATATGTTCTACAAGGACGGCTTAGACCCATTTGTCATCACAAGAGGGACCACAATGGTATACGCACCTTTCGTTATCCCCAGCATGATCATGATGCTCAGACCCGCGATACTTAGCCATAAAACTCCGAAGAAGGCGGTAATAATTCTGGAGTAGTTATATACAGCTCTTACGCGGAAGAAAAATAAGAGCGAAGTGGCCGGGATGGCAATCTCAGCAAATACGCCCTCGACGTACTGGAGCGCTGCACAATTATCTATCGGAGCAACTATCACACCATGTCAGTCAGTCAATCATACGATACGGGATGCAGTTACCTCTAATAGCGGTGGTAAGACAAGTGCAAAAAGTACCCAATCTAGCGGTATTGACAGCGAAGATGAGCAAAGGAAGACAATTATGTGGTAAAATACAGACCTCGATAAGAAATACGCGATGTTGGGAGGGTTAAATCCTACTTTTCGAACAGCTGTGTATTCATCCGGGATTGCCATCAGCCAATCCCACGAATAAGCCTATAAGCTCGCGAAATAAGATCGAATTTCACTTGACATTGCACAGTACTGACTGCAAGGTTAGCGATATATACATATAACATAACCTGATATTGGTCGGCAACGTCTGGAGGTAGAAAGGCCAACGGTGTATAGGGGTTCAAAATAGCCTCCGGAGGTATTGTGATATTGTTGGCCATGGTGACACACCTACACCTATAGCTTGACACTAAATTGGCTAGCACAAGCTGAAATGTAAGGAAGCACGGGGAGCACTTCACAAGCCAGATATATATATGTTGTGGAGCGACTGATAAGAGGTCTCATCAAGATGGCTGGAATAGATCCCATGGGCCCAGGATGATCGGGTCGGCGGCTGACAGAAGATTTGATAGAAGGTACAGGGCAAGTCTGTTCCGGGGAGGCCGCTGCGGTGGCTCTCGGAAAATTGCGACAAACGAGGCCCTTGAGACTCTATGTTCATTTTAAGTTTTAAACAGTTTGTCGAGTCCTAGTTGTAATAACATTCTCTAGCGCAGTGACTGTCTGTGGTCACGGGAGCCGCGGCCTTCAACTCTGCCCAAATCAAAGGTGCATCGTAAGGCACATGCACCCGCGCTCAAGGATTGCATTCAACAGTATACAGTGTTGTCAGAACAGGTCAGTAGGAAAAGCCACTGATCCGTAAATGGAAGTCAATGTCGGACATGACTAAAACGAATGACCAACCGACGCGGCCGCGTGCCTCGAGCTTTGAAGTCGATGTCTCTTAAAGACGAAGAAACAGGGCCCAGTCCACAACATAGAGGTGCGCTGAAAACATCCCAAACGCAGATGTTTTAGCCATGGCCTGATTACAATCTTTTCCCCAGGTAGCAGTAATTATGACGATCCTTCCGGACAGATATTTTCTGTCTATACAACGGAGTCAGAAAAACAAGACAGAGCATTGGCAGAAGGGTGGAAAAGTGATATGGATGGAATTTTAATTTTCGTACGTGGTTTACCGCAAACGGAAACATCTACAGTCTGAATGTTTGACCTCGCAGGCGGGTTTGTTCTCGGCCAGTGTGACAGCATTTATTATCGAAGGTTACCAATCCTTGGAACAGAACCCAGCTGACACAACAAACATGCTTCTGCTGCAAATATCACGTCAGCTTTCCGCTATGTCGAATGGGTCACAGATGGTTGGTGTTTCAGAGTCCGCTGAACTACCTTCTTTCCGACCGACGTCTTCCACCCTCCTTTTTAACGCGTTCTGGTTCATCAGTCTTGCATTTAGCCTTTCATGCGCTTTGGCAGCCACTTTGGTCCAACAATGGGCTCGTCATTATCTGCAGGCGATAGAACGTCGACCTGCGCCCCACAAGCGCGCCAGAATACGCGCGTATCTATTCGAAGGCGTCATACAATTCAAGATGATATCTGTGGTGGATGCGATTCCAGCCCTGCTGCACATATCTGTGTTTTTCTTTCTCACAGGTCTCGTCGTATTTTTGTTTCCGATAAATCTCGCCATCGCCGGTCTTACACTGGCCATCGCCATCATTTGTGTATCCCTGTATACTGCAACAACATTCCTTCCGACTTTGTATCGCAACTGCCCATACCGAACACCCCTCTCAGGCATATGTTGGCGCGGTTTACAAACATTGCACTTACTCGGATACTATCATAATGCCTGGAAAAAATTCATTCTCCTCGAGGGTGATATGACCCAGGGTCGAGAATATCTTGCGATGGAAGCACTGCCTGATCGCAACAAGCGAGATCGAGAGGCTCTGCGGGACACTTTAGACTCCCTGACAGAGCACAGCGAGCTCGAACCATTTGTTCAAGGCATACCTGGCTTTATTCGGTCCAACGAAGTAGGCGACGGGCGTTCTATGTTCCAGGATCTCCTTTTGGACAGAACGACTGGATTAGAGTGTCGTATAGCACGGCTTCTCATGACGTGTAAAGATCCGGGATTTTTTCACGATGGCGCATTGGAGAAGCGGGCTCTGACTTGCTTAAACGCGATATTCTACTTGACAAAGGAACAACCCTCAGTGCCATGGGCGTGGATATCTTGCTTCGGAGAGCACACGACTTATGTTCTGCAGACATTCCGTTACTCCGAATCTCCGGTGATCGCTCATCACGCCTGTTGTACTGCAGCATTGGTGGTGGATAAATTGCATATAGATATCTCAGATACTCTCATTGCACAGGATCGTACTTGGGCTAATGTTGCCGATCCTCGGAAGGGTATTCCATTGGATATGCATCTAGATCGTGGTATATACGCCTTACAGTTTCTTGGGGCTCTCCATACCTTGGAAGCGGCCGTGGGGTTAGAAGTGGTAGATTCGGATGGAAAGGCGTTAAGGTGGACGAGACTACTGGAGGAAATTCGAACACGATTACAGGCATGTGCATCAGATCCTTGCAAACTGCGACGTATCTTGAACAAGGGCCGCATTTATGCGTTGGTCGACTACGTTCGAATCTTGATGACTGATCTGTCCCTCCCTGATGAACCTGCAGGTCTTGCGCTCACAAGAGATACCCTTCGTGCGATCACGACCGATTTATTTGCTCGTCACGCAGATACAGAAAGCGAATGGTGCCTAGTTCGACTACTGGCCCAGGTTGTCGGCGTCCCAGACGACGACAAACCATGCACTGGGCCAAAACTTCCAGCCAGCCTTATCGATGTTTTCATTCGCGTGTTTGCTACTCTCGGAAACGAAAGTACAAAGCAGGAAGCTAGGCGAATAATCAAAAGTTACACCAAAGTGCAACCTGCGAGCGAGGCGGTAAAGCGAGTGTTGAATGGCCTAGACTTAACGAATCTCTATTAGCTCGCGTAGACACAGTAAGATCGTATTTTACACTATTTCTTGAAACTGGCTGATCATCAGCTGGCAGGTCCGTATATCATGTTCTCATCCATGCCGAAATTCACATCCATCCCGGTCGATTGAACGGGAGGCTAGTTGGTCCGCAACAAATTATAAATACCGGGGGATCTACATACGTTGTGAAGGAATTAGGTGGCGGCTTTGATAACGACTGGCCTTGGACGGTAGGGAAATCGCAAGAGAGCAGAGAATAAGACTGCGATTCAGAAATACAATTTGCAAAGTCAAGGGAAGCAATTACGAAGAGAGTATCGTGTGAGTCTGTCAAGATCGCTAAGAAAACAGGGAATTCATGCTATGCTGAGAACACAAATTGTTGGGAACAAGGCGCATGTAGGGTCTAGAAAGTAGTGCCCTCTGGTGGTTGCGGCAGCTTGCGATTATTGAATGATGCCATCTCTCTATTCAATTGCACAAAGATCAGCATGATGATGACATGCCATGACATTAAGGATCAAGGGGCACACCTTCGTATCTCCACCAAAATAGTCTCAAGGCTGCTATTCCTACTCCAATGCCCGAGAACAGTGATCTTTGAAGGATCGACCTTCCCATCTAGCTGATTCACGAATGGAAGATTAACTCGCGATATGAACTTGACAAGAGGTGGCTGGTCAGGATAGGTCTCGCCACAAACGATCTTCAGACTGTAGATGCGATTCTCATGTACGGTCTGCACGTATGGCCGATAAGAACCCATCCAATGGATATCAAAGATAAGACCCACATGTCCAGGACCAATGATAGTACCATTCCACTGACTCATCAGGATATCATCTCCATCCTCTAAACCGTACGAACAGGACCCATCACCAATGCCTTTCTCGCCTTTCTCAAGCTCTTCGAGCAGTCGGAAATTGCGGGGAACTGTACTTACAGCCAGTCAGTGTCCCCAATCAAAGCATGGTGATAAACATGAATCGTTACCCTTGGCCATTAGGACAAAGAAATGCCAGGAATTGAAATCAGTGATAACCAAGTCGGAGCTTGGTGGCGCGGGTGATTGAAAGGGTATACACAGCCTCCCACGGCGCAGTCTTTAGCTCTCCGTTGTGTTAGTTTGACCCACGACTAGTCAGAGACGCCAACAATAATGTTCAAGAGCGGCCAACCAAATCCTTATGATGACATCGTTAGTGAGTAGCAGGTCATCTCACGACAACATGGAATATCAACACATTGACGCTTTCTACAGACAAGACCACTGACGAGAACCTGACTGGCGAGAATTGGGAATTGATCTTGAATCTATGTGACAAGGTCCAAGATGAGGGAGAGCAAGGGTGTGTGCCATCACTCTCGATCAGCCCATCAGGCTCTTAAACATCATACAGTGCTCGAAACGTCATCGCTGCAGTCCTTAAACGGCTGGCCCATCGCAATCCCAATGTCCAGCTCTACGCTCTCTCATTGGCTGAGTCCCTGTCCAAGAACTGTGGCATTGAACTCTATCGGGAACTCGCATCGCGAGCCTTCACCCAGGCTTTAGAGAAAATAATAACTGATCGGGTATGTGCTATCCGTAGACTTTGACCTGCGTCCCACTCATCTAGGCGATGTACGGACGTTTAGACCACGCACGATAAAGTAAAACGTAGGGCTTTGGCTCTGATTGCGCTATGGGCTGCAGAGTTTGAGAGCGATCCCACCCTCGGCATCATGGAGGAATGTTACAACAATCTGAAGGCGAAAAGTGATAAGATCTGTTTAAACGTACCTATCACGGTACTAATTTCCGGGCAACAGATTTCAAATTCGAGGCACCTCAAGAACCACCTCCGCCAACAGTTGATGACGAAGCTCGCCGTAGAGAGGAGGAAGAGCTGCAGCGTGTGCTGGAAATGTCGGTGCAGGACAAAGGAGGGCGTGGCCAGTGGACCGGTTACTCTGCTGCTGCCTCTTCTAGCGGCGTAGGCGCATCCAGCTCGAACGTGAGCCTTGGTCGCAAATCTTCGACATCTGCAGCTCATCAAGCAAGCTCCTCGTCTCATAAGCCCAACACCCACGTGGCGCCCACATATCAATCAGGATATGTCCCTGCTAGCACGCCATCACCTAAATCTCAGTCTCCTGGATTCACACATACACGGACATCATCTGTTCGCGCACACGCACCTGCAGCAGCTGTGGCTGCCACTCCAGCTCCTGAGATCCCAGCCGCGTCCCAAGAACCCACACCAGGAGCAATTCCTATTGTCACTCGCGTTCGTGCTTTGCATACCTTCGAACCTACAGAACCTGGCGAGCTTGCGTTCGAAAAGGGCGACGTTATCAAAGTTGTTGACCGTGGATACAAAGATTGGTGGAGGGGCCAGTTCAAGGGCCGTACTGGTATATTTCCCGTTAACTACGTCGTAAGTATCTAATATCTCGCAGCAATTGCTATGGTGATTAACATTTGTATGTGGTATGTAGGAGCCATTGCCCGAACCCAGTGCTGCCGAACTTGCCAAGGAGGCTGAGCAGGAAGCTGCCGTCTTTGCGCAAGCAGTTAACGTCGATAAATTGTTGACGATGCTGCGAGGTTTAGATCCTGCCAAGGACAATTTGGCAGACAACGAAGAAATTCAAGTACGTATCAACAACCACATCTATGCAGACGACCGAATGAACTGGTCCGCTCTCAGGAATTATACCGATCAAGCATGGCGTTAAGGCCTAAGATTGTCAAGTTGATCGATAAGTACAGTCAAAAACGGGGTAAGTGATAACCATTCCCGATTTATAGCTTCTTCTAACCTATTATGCAGCTGATTTGGTGTCAATGAACGAGAGCTTCGTGAAAGCGAGGACTATCTTTGATCGCATGATGGAAGATAGTCTCGCGATGCATTCTGGATGTAAGTCTCTCGTTGCATTGTCCAACCTTCTCACTTGAGCTTATCATTGCTTAACCAGTTGTCTACGAACAATCTCGTCCAAATTACCGAGCTCAAGCTGCTTCCTACCAAGGTCGTCCAGATTCACGCGGCCGTCCAGATGGTCCTCAAGGTTACGGATGGAATCCAGCTGGATATGATCAGCCTGGATACCCTGCGTACACCTCTCCCGGACCCGGATACCCTCAACAAGGCCAACCCCAACCCCAGTATATCGACCCGAACGCTTATGCTCAGCAGCAGCAAGCTGGTTATGTACAGCCATATGGACCACAGCCCACAGGTCCGAGTCCCTATGGTGGCCCGCAGCAGCTACAAGCACAGGCTGGCCCTCAACATATACCCCAACAGCAGTCATTTCCTGCGCCAGGTCAACAGCTGCCACAACAACCTCAACAGGTTCCGCAGCAGGCTCAGATTCAACCTCAGATTCAACCCCAGTCTCAGCAGTCACCGCAACCTCAGCAAGCGCCCACCCAGCAACCGCTTCAAGCGCAGGTGCAGGCGCAAGTGCAGGCGCAAACTGCGCAAACACCTCAGCAACAATCTGGTCCTCCTTATGTCTATGATCCCAACGGGACCTATTCTGATCCAAACGTCCAAGCATGGGCGAAGTACTATGCCCAGGGTGGCAAGGACCTTACGGGTTCCGTTTACTTCCAGTCTATTCCAGGCCTGACTGATGGCTCGCCACAACCTGCGGCACAGGAGCACGCTGAGTCCCAACAGCAGCATAATCGGACGCAATCGCAATCACAGCTTCATGTCAACGATCAGAACACTTCACTGACATCTGCTCAAAAAGGTCCGGAGGAGCATCAGCAGTACCCCGGAGCTGGCCAGCAGCCTACCGAGGAGGCAATGGCAGTGGGTTATGCTACTCCCCCGCAGGCTCAGCAAATCTATCCTGACCAGTCAGTTGCTGGGCCAGGGGCGCAGGTACCTGTCTACGCTGGCGCAGGACCAACGTCGCCCACGAACGGCTCTCAACCTCCATGGGCTCAGTCTATACCCCACGGGCAACCGACCTCTCAACCAAACTCGCCTAATCCTCAGCAACAGAACTTTCAACCTCCTCCCGCTAGTCCTGCTCAATCATTCAAATCAGGGCAACTGCAGAGCTCACATGCAGGATGGCATTCGCAGTATAACGCCATGCAAAACCAAATGGGAGCGATGGATATCGGTGCAGATGGATCTGGCCAACATCCTGGACAGCAGCAAGCGCAGCACTATCAGGGTGTTGGAGCATCTGCGTAATCAGAGATCGGTCGAGAACAACTCAGAACGATCTTCGCTTTTCGTATCCTTTGTATTTCTGATATCTCATTCCTTAAAGTTCACTTACCTACCATTCAAGCACATTCCGTATTTATGTGGATTCTGTCTTGTCTCTAAATCTGACGTTTTGAATGAAACCGATCGTTCATTTCTTGAAAGTGCAATATCTTCGTCGTTGCAGCCAGGCCAGTCATAGGAAATTAATCAGACTGATAGAATCCTAAAACACAGCGATGGTGGGGCGGGGCTATGCGGCGGTCTTGTGTGTCTAGAAACGAGCGGGAGTCTTGTAGCGAGCGTGAGATCAAATCAAATCGTAATATAGATCTAGTAGAGAGATTCAGAATGCGTAGCATCAACTTCCTAGGCCCACCGTATCCCGCAAGCAATCGGGACTCAAGCATGGGGGGAACCTGCCTCGCAAATAAATCCAACATGTCAATACTAAGGAACTCGAGAGAAATATATGTCTGAATCTTTCAATAATATCTTGATAGTGCATAAAAGCACGCTCGCCCTTGTTTCATTTCCAGAATGTTTTCAACAGATCGTGGCGATACTCCCGATACATTGTAAAAAGCCCCACTCATTCCCTGCGGTCGTTAGCCTTCTCGTCTGACGTTCCAACCTTTGTTCTGCACTCTCAAACGTTCAATGCAAAGCATGCATGATTTAGGAGGGCGCTCACAATGGAATGTCAAGGAGCATGTCCGCTTGTCTTGGGTGGTTTCCGTTAATTATCTATCGTGGCAATTTGCCGAGAGACGACCCCGTAGGCAACCTATATCTCGGCGGTTAATTTTGAAAAAAAAAAAAATGGAGGTGGATCAGAAAAGTCCATCGTAGTCAGCGTGTCTGGTTGAGGTGAAAACGCATGCAGTCTCGAGGAGCTCGTAGTAAAGGACGGCCGTTAAAATAAATAAAAAGAGTGGTTTATGGTGGTCACTGAGCTTGTCCTGGCCGTCAGAGAAAGGACAGACAAAGAAGCAAACAAATGTTCGCACAGACGAAGTGTAAATCCAAGTTTCTTGGAAACCAAGATGCAGAGCAATATCGGCACGAGATGCTGTGGACAGTGGACTTCGAAAGAGCCTCAATTGAAACACCATACAGTTTCGATGGAAGCGTCAGTAATGTCAGGGAATGTCCATGACTTCCGATCGAAACGCAGAAATGAGCACGATTTTGCGAGATTCGACGTTAACAATTATCGGACCGTGTCGAAGAACGACTCGGACTCGAATTCGGAGTCGATACGGACAACTCGGCTTTTGCTCCTGGCATTTACATAACCATCACTTCTCATGGCGCTCCCTACCAACGGCAGGGTCATTGTCGAGACAACAGCAGGCGAAATAGATATAGAGTTATGGTCCAAGGTGCCTGACTGTGGTTTGGGAATGCAGTGAAGCGGAGGAATTGAAATCACGTTGTGGCAGGAAACACCCAAGACATGTAGGAATTTTCTGACTTTGGCTATGGAGGGTGAGGAGTTGGTGCTGTCGTCTCCCTATCCCCGCTGATGATATCACTCGCGCAGGGTATTACGACGGCGTCATATTCCATCGGTGAGGCCCTGGCCCACTACTGTCGACCTCTGTGCTTAGACATTGATCATTGCAAATTTAAGGATAGTGCCTGGATTTCTGGTGCAAACTGGGGACAAGACAGGTACTGGAGGTGGTGGTGAATCGATTTATGGAGGTTCGTATCATAGTTTCTGCCTTGTCCATCCTATCTGGACAAAATTGTACCCCAGAGCCTTTCGAGGACGAAATCCATCCTCGGCTACGTTTTGCTCATCGGGGAATAGTCGCTATGGCTAACAATGGGACAAAGAATTCGAATGATTCGCAGTTCATAATTACTCTTGGTGCGTACCAATGTGACATTACATCGTCACCAAAGAACTATTAACGTCGACTTGGCTCACATAGACCGTGCGGATGAACTTCATGGAAAGCACACGTTATTTGGTAGATGTATGGGTGACACAGTTTACAGTATGTAAATGCCCCATTCGAAGTGGTTCGCGATCAAAAACTTAATCATTCGCCCAGATGTCATGAAAATTGGCGAAATGGGTGAGGAGTAGTCATTTACGGACGCCACAACCGTATTAACAAATTCTACCAGAAATTGATGCAAATGAGCGTCCTGTCTAGTCCGTCCTCTCCCTTCTCCCCTCTATTTACACTGACCCGCCAACTTAGTCCACCGAAAATCAAGACCATTCGAATATTAGAAAATCCATTTGATGATATTGTACCCCGAATCACAGCAGAAGAGAAGCGTGCACAACAACGCGCGAGGGAAGAAGCACAAAAAGAGCGCGAAGAAGCTGAGCGGCGCAAAGGCGCTAAAAAGTGTGTTTGTACTTCAAAGTACTCCAGAAGCTCAATTTATTCCATCGTAGAAACGTCAAACTTTTGAGCTTTGGTGATGATGAGGGCGCAACAGAAGAGACCGAGCCCGTGACATTTAAAAAGAAAGGAATTTTTAGACCAGACTGTGCGTACCATCTTAGCATCCGCATCACCTTTCTGTTTGTTGACTCCGGCATCGTATCCAGTAATTGACAACCATGACCAAGCTATGCCTGATATTCTTGCACCGGTTAAAGCTGCGCCAAATAAAATTGATCAATCACCCATCGTATCGACAGCAGACGTCATGGTATGTCACTAACTGCGATTACTTCTGTGGCGGATCAACCTCACCGGGTCTAATTTTTTCAAGTCGAACAAATCGTCGAAGAAGAGTGATAGTCTAGATATAACCAAAATTCGAGAAAGACATGCTCAAGAACAGGCTTCGGAAAGGCGAGCGAACTTCCTCCACATTATTTCGTTCCCTGTTCTAAGGTTGAATTCTCTAGCAACTCACGCAAAGCCGAAATAGAAAAAATTGAAGCTGATCTGAGGAGGCTTTCCAGACGGCGGGACGGAAATGACAGTGATGATGAGCCTTCCAAGAAGAAAGTTAAGAAGTCATATCTGGAAGAGGAGCTGGCGAAGTATTCCAAAGGCAAGGGTATATCAAAGAAGGGAAAGAGGAAAGACGAGGGCGACGTATTAGCTGCACTAAACAGTTTCCGAGGGAAGCTGAAAGGATCAATGTTCGAAGGTTTACCTGGCGACGACGAGGACGGCCAGGCGGATGGGGACGCGGATGGGAAGAAAGCTTCGTTGGCTGTGGGTGAAGAGGATCCGGGTATGGAAGTGGACGATGATCAGGGATTCTTGTCACATGCTCTTCATTTCCCAAAGGACGATGGTGAGGAATCGAGGAAGGCAGAAAGAGACTTTGAGGTCATTGATCCGCGAGAGAGGGGTGCGAAGGCGAAGGAGGAGGAAAGGGAAAGAAAGCGTGCAATGAAGGCCAAGGCTAGTGGGGGTCGTCATAGGCGATAATATACGTGTTTAAAGATCATTTGCGGTATTGAATATCTACTTTTCCCTTCTGAATTTACCTTCATAGGGGGCTAATCAAAACGCTATTGTCTTCATTAAACCTCGTGACGCCGTCGACTCGAAGTGGGTGAGTATATTCCGGGGAGGCTCCATTGAGTGTACATAGGTAAGGCCGAGGTAAGGCTGTATCTCGCTACTGAGAAATTGAGGCCGGACTATTGGTTGTTCCTCATACAGGATAGACTCAGGTAAACAACGTCAGAATCTTTTTACCATCTGAAAACTCGTGCAAGCAAGCATGTCTCTGGCGGTCCCCGGGAAAATGATGTGGCGCGTCGACGCCACTGATCAATTAAAGCTTGCCGTGTTACTTGTATCTCGGCAATGCTGTAGAATAAAGGCACAAGACAAAACAAGACCGAAGTTCTGGCCATGACACGGAGTCCCATAATGAGCGGCGCGTCGATTTGAGGGCCGGTTCGGTCGCGTCGCATAACGTGACTCACAATGCAGTGGCGACTTCCGGTCATCCACGACTCGAGAGCAGTAGCATTAAGGAATGACATCAAGAGGATATTTAACGAACAGACTGATAGAAACGTTGGGAGGATGTACCGGTTGGCCAAATTCAAGGATATCCCATGAAGACTGAAGGAGTTCGGAAGAAACTATCGCAGATACCATTTGGATGGGTGAATTCCGGGCACACGCAGAACGGCGCGTGCGTTTCCATCCTTGATTGTGCCTAAAATTTCTTAGAACCACGACCGAGTTGACACCGGACAAGACGGAGTAGGAATAGAAAATGTAGACGGAACTATCAGTAGCCATATCAAATAACGGGTACGCCAACAATGTAACGCAGAAAGCGCTGCAACAGTGTATCATTCTTACGCCAGATACGAATCCGCAGTTTTCGTCGTTTGATCGACGACGCAATGGTTTCAAATTGGGCCAGCGCAGATGATGCGGTAGGGCGATCACTGGGAGCTGCACTCATCATAGCTTCCGCGAGAGGCTTAAACATTTGAAGATCACGGTATTCCTAATTGTCATATTGTAAGTCAAAATGCGGCTGTTTTGACGATGACATACCACTCACAGAGACAACTTCGAGAATGGTATAACCCAGCTGGTAGATGTCGACCTTGAACGGGTTATAGGGAATCATATCAGATAGCTCGGGGACCGTTTTAATCTGTCCACACACGCCTATAGCGAGGGCACTGTCGTGACCGTACGGATACCAACCAGACAACCCGAAGTCGATATAGTAGTAATCTACCGGAGCCACACGACAACGATGGTGCCATGTCAAGTTATAATCCGTTCCATCGTGGCTGTAGGGCCGAACAAAATGGGACCGTTTTGGAACTACGCGAGTCTCGTCCATCATAAGATTGAGTAAACCCACGTCGCTAATTGGTAGGCGTCAGGGTGGCTTTGGGTAAAAGAGCGTGTTTCAATTACCCATGTGAGATGTTTTGTTCGTGCATGAACTCGAGGCCCTACAGAAATAAGACAGTCAGCGTGCAATTAGCTGGTGTTTGAAATCGAGCTTGCATACCAGAAGTAATTGTCGCAGAGCCTCAACAAATTCGGACCGACAGTGGAATGGTGGTGAATCAAACTCACGAAGATATGGCATGACAAGGAAAACGTATTCTTCATCGTCGTATCGAATAGGTATGACATCGAGTATATGAACCGTGCGATTTCGTGGATCGGACCGCATATGAGCTGACGACAGATGTAATGTTATGCCAATCTCATCCGTCGTGGCAGGAACGCGCTTCAGCACAACTTTTATGCCGTCGTGTATTCGGATGGCATCTAGCACATTGTCCTTCTTTACATAATAACTGTTGGTTGTGAGCAAATAACAAAGAGCTTCAGATTTCTTACGATGACTTTGGTTGAGTCCTCGCACAGATAGGAATCTAGAGGCTTTTCCGATGGTCGCGTCCAAGATGGAATCCAGGCTGGATCGTATCTTGGCCGTAGTCTGTAACCACGAGACAAGAGGAAGGGCTGCTGATCCACCCAGAAGTGTTCATCAAGTCGGAGCTCCGAATGATAGGTGCGGCCAGACTGCGCGTCCGTCATCAGTATGCTGCCACTGCTGTAAAAGTCAAAGAAAAACGTTTTGTGATAATTGTGGTTCGATCATAAAAGTAGTCCGGCGCCAACCGGCCCGCGGCATTGCTGCATAAAAGGAAGACAAGTTGCCGAATCATGATCACTGGATCTTGACGCAAGATCCATTATTCTAATACCTTTACATCGCCGATTTTCTGTCACCGTCAATGCGTCTTTCCAGTGGCAGTATGCTGTGCTCCCGAATAAGCGTTGAGATGTGCATACTACACCCGGGCCAAATCAGACCAAAGCGCGCCATTGTTAAACTTAACTCGGCTCTGACTGCCTTCCATGAGGCATATACACCGTTATAGAAGTGGTGGCGAAGGTATAAATTGCACGCTCATGTCGCCTATCTTCCCATAAAGTCTCCTCTGTGACTTTGCGCATCATCTAACGCCTTCCGAGTCTGTCATCTATTGTTGATTCTTCCTTGGATTTTGTCGGACAGAATGACGACACCCCGATCTTTTCTTCGAAAACTCGACGCTTGCATCGAAATCGCTAGGCAGGAACCCGACATCAACGTCAGAGTAAAAACTCTTAGAGAACTTGACGAGTTTGTTTTATCTCAGGATAATACCATGTTTTCATAACTCATAGTATTTATTCAGGCTGAGAAGACACGTTGTAGGCCTAATCCCCGACGGATCGGAAGCTTTCTTGGAAACATGCAACGCCACCCTGCTCGTCATCGTCAGGCACAATCCGCAGCTGCGGGGGATAATGAAAAGCTTTGCAGTATGTTACATTCGATTATCATTAGAAGTATCGAAGACTGATATAATCTCACTGGCAACTAGAAACTATCTGAAGAGAGCAGAAATCGCCACACAGCAACACAGGCAATGCAAAGCAGTCCATCCTTAACCGTTATGCCCCAGTATGGGCAGACGGCATACAGCGCGAGTGCCGTTGCATTGACTCCCCAACAACCATTGTATACAAACAGCCCAGCTGACCCACCGTTCAGAGATTCAAGATCTTTTGGACAGCATATGAATACCCAGCATCTACACCTTGGACGGTCTGCGGCTGAGTATATTACTTCTACATCTCAAGGCCCCAGTATGCCGCCATCGACTGAACAGCACCGAGGACATGTACAGGGGCACATTCGGGGTGGCCAACAATATCGTCAGCTTCAGCGCGGAGCTCCACCGAGAGGTGGAAGCACGCACCAGTTTGCCCCACCGAACGCTCCGGGTCCCAGCATGGCGCAGTCAGCCGAGGAGCATCAGGCATATGTACCGGAGCGTATTATGACTTATGAAGAAATGCAGCATGTGGAGCGTCAGGTTAACGAGGACCGGATGCCCCCCATGTCGACTCAAGGTCCTGGGATGGGACAGTGAGTTTCCATTATTCGAATCCAGATACTATTCTCTTTCGTTAACTATCCTTTTCTCCAAGGTATCATCAGCCCAACGTTTTACCTCAAGGTCAATACAGTCTTTCGCCTCCTCCGCGACCGACGCAGCGTCAGTCGGCTTTCGTTCAACATGAGGTTCAACCTCAAGGTTCGATCAATGCTCGTGCAGGCCCATCACACACTAGGTCTCAGACTGTCGCGAGCGGAAACACTTTTGGACACGGGCTGCCGGGCCAGCTAGGCTTCAGCGCTTATGATCGTCGGGGTGATTCCCTCGATTCCGATGGCAACACCATTCCGCGCACCAGTTACAGCTCAGAAGGAAGCTATCAATCTCATGGATATAGACAGAACTAGCTGTTAACGAGTCTGCTACCATCCACCTCTTTAACCTGACTTCGAAATCATGGCTTCACGTCCAAATCGTCTTCGGTATCCATCTTTGCTTCTCTCGTCTTGTCCTATGCTCGGTCTCGTCTCCCTCATCGTCATCATCTTTGTCGCTGACAAGATGATACTCTCGGGACTGACTCGGAATCATGCCTTTCCGGTAGCTCATCGAATTGGGTCTCGTCTCACCTTATAATGCTCAAATTGTTTCGTCTATTCATTATGTAGTGCTGCTCAAATGTGTTTTTCCACTGTCGGGTCTTTCCTCGCATCGGCGATTGATTGGACAAAGCGACGGATGCCTTCTACATAACACAGCCATATCGGATAGCTTTCTGGATGCCTAGTGGAGCCTTTAGCACTAGCAATTGTCGGGTGTGGTCCGTGGTGAAGGTCCTGGCGGATACCTGTTTGTGGCCAAAAATACCCATTTGCTGGTAAAATCACCCCTTTTTATGACCCTACAGTATAAAATCGAAAACAACATCAGCATACGCTACATGATGGGGAGTGTATCTGCCCTAAGTAATTTTCTATACACAACTGGTAACTATTGAACACCGTAAACGTTATTCCAAGTTATTGCTAGTCGTCAATCACCGCGGTATAGTCAATGTCGGTGAGGTCGCGGGCATCACGGTCATGATACTTTGCCCGGGTGGGATTGTTCCTATGGCTACCAGTGCTCATGGCAGAAGTACTCTGTCCAGACAGTCTGCGAGCTTTATTGCGCCTCACGTTTTCCAACATCATGTCGAAAATTTCATCGCGCAGAATGTCCTCAAACTTGGCAACCAATTCCTTCATTACATCGCGCGGAAGCCATGGCGGCAACTCGACTTTATAAAGGGTAGGATGGCAACTACGAACACCGAATCGGTTGGTCGGGTCCATGGTACTCAAGAGCTTCCAACAAGCTGGGCAGCACCGCTTTGACACCGCGATCATGCTTGGGTCTGTGTTCTGCGAAACGTGTCAGATTGGTGAGCACATTGATCGCACAACGAAAACATTACCTGAAGGAGCTGTATTAAGTCAAGGTTATCTCCGAATCGGTCAATTGGTAGTTCATGAGAGTATTTTGCAAGCGATGCCAGTGCCGCCTCACAGTGTATGGCGCATTTCTTGGTAATATTCTTTCCATTCGTGATGGCCTTCCACAAGTCAAAGACATGGTGTTGATCAGGTTTTTCTGGCTGGTTGGAAATGCTGGTGACAACGTCCACAACTTGTTTGGCATTATAATGAGCGGGAGTCTGTCTGAACAGGTCATTCACCGTGTCCTGCCATGGCTCAACTTCGCACGGTCCATCGGGATATCGCATGGCAATAAGGGAAATCGAGGGTAGTGCGGAAGAAGCTATTAATGGGGCACTAAAGGCCCTCGATGCGGTACCAACCCCTAGCCAATACGAAACCTGGAGGCGGACCCATGTGAGGTACACATCAGCTAATGCCTCCGAAGATGTCTTGATGGCACTTTCGGAGTCATCGCCAGGCGGGTTAAGACAGCCGTCATGAGGGAAGGCAGTGTAGTTCAGATACAGTCGAAGGTGTTTCACGCTGTTAGAAGGAATACTCAGACACCCTTCACACACTGACAAGTGCTGGCGGAGCATCAGGGAAGACACTATCTGGCCGAGCAGGCCACCAGCATACTCGACTTGTTGACATCTCTTTGCCATTGCTTCCACGTCACCACAAATGGGTTTGCTCAGCGCACAAAGCCCTTTCCCATAGGCGAGAAGGGTTGCGAGAAGCAGCCGGTGAAATTCAACGCAGGTGTCGACGTTGTACATTGCATCATGTGGTCGGGAGGGATTCAGTTGCAGTGACTCGAATGTGGCCATCAAATTTGTGAGGGCTGAATGGCAATCAGAGCGTCCACATTCCTCCATGATAGCTTTCTCCATTTGTCCACTTCTCACCATATTCAACACCAATTCACCTAGGTCCTCATTATGACAATTAGGGTACTTGGGCAGACTGGAAGGGAGGTTCTGTTACAGCTGCTCCACTGAAATGTTGCCGAGTTGGTAAATAAATCCCTGTGAGGACCAAGTAACTATTCGTCGGTGCATCTTCCGCCAGCACCGCATCACAAGATAGGCGGTTAGGAGGGACTCGTGCTTCGCTCGATGGGTGACATCTAATACCCGTCTGTGCCGTCTGAGAAAATCCTCCACTGTGCGGATATGGTTCGAAAGTGGCTCGTTCTTTCTGGCGTGAGATACAGCATTAATAAAACACCATGAGAGAAAGATAGAAATCATACTTTATGCTCCGAATAAAATGTTGATATAAATCACCTGCGGGTAGAAGTTTCTCCGGGAGGTAAGATTCACCCGCGCCGATCAACATGCAATAGGAGCTCTCAGGGAATTCGTACGCCTTGCCATAGGTCGCCTCCGCGTTTATGACTGCAGAAATACTAGATATCCCCAGACAACTGAGGTCGACAACTTCGGCGATGGTACCGTCATCCGCAGCAAAACCGAGTACCTCTCTATCTGCAGCATCTGCTAGCTCTATGTCAACAGAGCCCAGCTCACTTGTAGCCTCTACAGTCTGTCCTTCCATTGCGACGATATTGGAACCTGAGACTGCGACTGCAACAGCCTCTCGATCGCGCACGAGGATGTCAGCAATCGCGTGCAGCACATCGTTAAGGGTTCGCTGGCGGGACTTTTTGCTCCTATCATCAGAAAATTTTAATGCTGGATAACCACCTTTGTTGACTGCTGAGATAAACTCAGTGAGCCTTATAATGGAGCGAAACTTGCTATGAAGGGCCTTTGTACTAGATCCTTGTTCTGTTAAGATCCATCAGAACAGAACATAGGGTGTGTTAATGTAAGGAAAATTGATAAATAATCATAACCATACTGGAATCCATCCAATGTTATGTGGACTCAGTACCAGTGTTGTAGGAGGTACAATCAAGAGTACAACGACAAGCCGATACAGGGTCTTGCATAATAGTTTACACCTGGTTTACACTTTTCGTTTCCGAAAACATTTGTGTGGTCGTGTTTGTGGTTGAAATGTGACGCACTGTCACTCGTAAAAATGGTCCTCTCAGCGACTTGCTAGTACCGCAGATACCATTCGCCATTCGGATGGATTAATTCGGGACAGGCGCACAACGGTGCATGTCGCCGTGTTTTTATCATTCATTGTGACCGAGATTTCTGATGCACTAGAATCATATCACAACGAAGTTGACTCCGGAAAAAAAGGAGTAGGATTAGAAAATGCAGACGGAACCGTATCAAATAACGGGTACGCCAATAATGTAACGCAGAAAGCGCTGCAACAGTGTATCACTCTTACGCCATATCCGAGTCCGCAGCTTTCGTCGTTTAATCGACGAAGCAATGGATTCAAAATGGGCCAGTGCAGACGATGCGGTAGGGCGATCACTGGGAGTTGCGCTCATCATAGCTTCCACGAGAGGCTTAAACATTTGGAGATCACGGTATTCCTGAATGTTATATTGTAAGTCAAAATGCAGCTGTTTAGATGATGACATGCCACTCACAGAGATAACTTCGAGGATGGTATAACCCATCTGGTAGATGTCGACCTTGAACGGGTTATATGGAATCGTATCAGATAGCTCGGGGACTGTTTTAACCTGTCCACATACGCCCATAGCGAGGGCACTGTCGTGACCGTATGGATACCAACCAGACAACCCGAAGTCGATATAGTAGTAATCTATTGGAGACACACGACAACGATGGTGCCATGTCAAGTTATATTCCGTCCCATC
>KN832977.1:802731-822815 GCA_000827315.1 Piloderma croceum F 1598
GACATGCCACTCACAGAGATAACTTCGAGGATGGTATAACCCATCTGGTAGATGTCGACCTTGAACGGGTTATATGGAATCGTATCAGATAGCTCTGGGACTGTTTTAACCTGTCCACATACGCCCATAGCGAGGGCACTGTCGTAACCGTATGGATACCAACCAGACAACCCGAAGTCGATATAGTAGTAATCTACCGGAGCCACACGACAACGATGCTCCCATGTTAGGTTATAACCAGTTCCGTCGTGGCTGTAGGGCCGAGCAAAATGGGACCCTTTTGGAACTACGCGGGTTTCGTCCATCATAAGATTGAGTAAACCCACGTCACTAATTGGTAGGCGTCAGGTTGGTTTTTGGGTAAAATAATGTGTTTCAATTACCCGTGTGAGAAGTTGTGTTCGTGCATGAACTCGAGGCCCTACAGATAGAAGATGATAAGCGTGCAATTAGTTGGTATTTGAAATCCAGCTTGCATACCAGAAGTAATTGTCGAAGAGACTCGATGAATTCGGACCGGCAGTGGGATGGTGGTGAATAAAACTCACGAAGATATGGCATGACAAGGAAAACGTATTCTTCATTGTCGTATCGAATAGGTATGACATCGAGTATATGAACCGTGCGATTTCGTGGATCGGACCGCATATGAGCTGACGATAGATATAATGTTATGCCAATCTCGTCCGTCGTGGCAGGAACGCGCTTCAGCACAACTTTCATGCCGTCGCGTATTCGGATGGCATCTAGCACATTGTCCGTCTTTACATAATGACTGTTGGTCGTGAGCAAGTAACAAAAAGCTTCAAGTCTCTTACCATTGGTTTGCATGAATCCTCGGCTGGGTAGCGATCGACAAGCTGCTTCCAAGAAGGAACCCAGGCCGGATCGTATCTTGGTCGTAGTCTGTAACCACGAGACAAGAGGAACGGCTGTCGATCCGCCCAAAAGTGTTCATCAAGCCGGAGTTCCGGGTGATATGAATGGCCAGACTGTACGTCGGTCATCAGCGTGTTACAACTTGAAGATTCGGAGAAAAATGGCTAACGTGGCTTGGCCCCGCCAAGTGGATCGGCTGAAAAAGTTCATATATTGAATATAACAGAGGCTTTGCACGTGATATGCCGGGCTCGGCAAGTTGACCCGTCAGATTATAATTATCCGGAGGCACGGGGTAACGTTCAACGTTCAACCATTGTCTAATACTCTGCCTTAGGGAGACTCGCTGTCTTCTAATGTTGTGTGTTCCTAACAGTCGTCACTCATATGATTCTCACATTCAACCTCACGAGTACTTCTGGGTGGACCACCAGTCTTTTCTACTGTCCTGTGGCTATAGACTCCGCCCAAGATACGATCCTGCATGGGTGCCGTCATGGAAGCTAGCAAAACCCAAAAACACACGCCCGTTTAACTGTGAGGACGGTTCCAGCCTGCTTGTTCGTACAGTTTATTCTTTTATTACGCTCACTAATCAATACCTGCGCAGAAAGACCATGTGCTAGATGCAACCCGCGTCACGGATGGTGTAAAAGTAGTACTGAAGCGAGTCCATTCCGACGGTGACGAGATCCAAATCGCATTGTATCTTTCTTCAATTCAAATGTCTTCCGATCCTCGCAACTGTACGGTCCCAATCCTTGATGTCATTACCCTGCCGGATGACAAGTATGTCCTACTTGTCATGCCATATCTGCGTATTTTCAACACACCGCCATTTCATTGTCGTGGGGAAGTTGTGGAGGCACTTCGTCAGTTCCTACAGGTATGTATCCTCGAATATAGCTTGCAAAGATATTTGTTCATCGTTGGATCCGTAGGGTCTTGAGTTCATGCATGAACACAATATATCGCATGGGTACGGACTGCCTATGCAATGTCGACAGCATACTGACAAAATATTTAGTGATGCATGTCTGCTCAACCTAATGATGGAGGAAAGTCGTGTGGTGCCCAAAGGATCACATTTCAAATTATCCTCTAGCCATGACGGTGTCAATTTAAATCTGACCTGGCGACATCGATGTACCGTGGCTCCAGTTCGGTATTTCTACATTGACTTCGGGTTGTCGAGGTGGCATCCACACGGTCACGAGAGCGCGACAGCTCTCGGTGTTGTTGGTCAGCTCAAGGACATACCTGAATTGTCAGCTGCTGTTCCTTACAACCCGTTCAAGCTCGACATTTGTCAACTGGGACGCACCATTTTGGAGGTGATTGAGGTGAGTGACCAATTCGTAGTCATGTCCTTCGCATACTCATCGCGAACAGGAATACCCAGATCTGCAAATGTTTATTCCATTCGCAGAACACATGACACGGCCGAACCCAAATGATCGTCCCAGTGCGACTGAAGCTTTAACCGAGTTTGAGGCCGTGGTATCGACTATCAAGCGTCGAACATTGCGTGCTCGGATTTGGCGTAAAACGGATACCATTTCTGAACGTTTCTCTTGCTTCATTAATCGCATTCCTGTCCTTTGATGCTATCATTGTTGCTGCCAGATCTTTCATAGATTTTTTCTGTATAGTGTGCCATTCAATACCACCATTGTGCATCATCCTCAAGAATTGCACTTCTCCACTTCGAAAACTGGATCGCCATTGACCACCACGCCGGTGTACAGACTGCAGATCATACATGATGATGAACCGATTCCCTTCTGTTGGCACTTACGGAGCCGCGTATTGACTGCAGAACTACCATAGGCCGCGGAAAAATATTTATACGCAGGGGAGCGCAGACGCCTCAAATGCAGCCACTGTCACGCTCTGTGTCTGGACCGTTTTGGTCGACGTCATCTATCTTGCTGGCTTGTATTATATCGTGTCTTGCACTTACCAATTCTCACGATATAACACACCTTGCTGCAATATAAGAAAAACTTATGATATGGCCTACGCGTGCCAGGCCTGAGTCGGATCGGTCAACGGGCGGGAAAGAGACTCCTTGCCCTTGATCTGACCCAAAGCGTTTAATGGGCATGGAACTCTCATTTTACCAGAATCAGATGCATTACCTCATCTGGATATACCGTATCATCTGTTAGCTGCTCGCTTCGCGTTTCGTTACATAGTCGCATCTTATGATTTAGACCCGGATGGAGATCTATTGTTCCGCCTGCCCCAGAGTCATTGCTAACAGCATGGAATTGTGCGGACCGGAAGTTAAGATAGGTTAAAATAACCTTGGCTCTATCATTTATTGAGTCTCGGCGTTCAATTTGTGCTAGACTCCTCGGAGGAGATTGTTTCACGTGTAAGTGTGCCGAAACAGGAAACCTTCACGATATACACCGTTCCTTTGTTGTCGACTGAGTCGACGTGCATCATGTGGACATAAAAACATAGCCTCATTTGCATATCATTTTAGCCGAGTGGCGTATATTTCCAGAAGCCGTTTCTGATTGGACCAAGATTGAGGTGCGTGTGGCCCCTTTGTGACTCAGATAGAGTCATATAGACGTGGGTCTTTCAGATACAGCTCGTCTTCTCCGATAATCGACACGCATGTAGCATGCCTCAGGGCCGCGCGGCGTGCGGATTAGCGCTCAAGAACGTATAAATACGAATTGGTTTGTCCTTTTGTTTACAAAGTTTTATAGGAAAGTTGCTCAGTGCCTTCAACTCGACTGTTCGTACACACTCGCATTCGATTTACTATACTACCCGCACCGCGCCCGGGACCAAGACTATGACGCGCAGTGCCCAAGAGATCCTTGATAAAATTCAAGACGTATTTAACAGGATAGACCTAGAGGAAGATGAAACAATCAAGAACAAATACTACAAGGCACTGCGCAGGTGAGCCGCAACCTGGATTCGGTGAATAAAATAAATCATGATCATTCTGCAGTTTGAGAGACGATGTCAAGGCCCTCGACCAGGAGAATAAGAATTTTTTTGACAAGATGGTTCATACCGTCTTTAGAAAGAAGTATGAGAAGCATTACAAAAAGCTGATGGAAATATGGCGAGAGTATGAAGTACGTATAATGATCTCACTACTATCAGGTGTGCGGATGCTGATGTATTCGTCGTTTTGTAGCGGGAGTCTCAAGATGCTGCCAATCAGCGCAATGGAGGGACGTCGTCGAACACAGAACATAGGAGAGCCACGGAGAGTAGCCCATCGCTAGGGCTGCCTCCACAGCAGCAACTCCAAGGGTATGGTTCACAAACGGCATCACGTAGTACAGCTGCCGTGCACAACGTCCCTAGGAATCCAAATACTTGGCGATCACGGATGTTTACGCACAGAGATCCAACAGGTGCATCTTCATCAAGCGCCCCAGGCATCAACATGGCGTCTTCAGCTGAGCGGCAGCAAGCGCCTGTTCCGGGGCGTACTTGGGGTGGTAATCAATCTCAGCACGGAGCTCCAACGAGGGACGGACAGCACCAGTTTGCGTTACCGAACACCCCGGGCCCCAACGTGATGCCTTGGGCCGAGCAGCATCAGACACATTTACCTGGGAATAATTGGGGTGGCCAACAATATCGTCAACCTCAGCATGGAGTTCCAACGAGAGACGCACGCACGCACCAGTTTGCGCCACCGAACGCTCCAGGTCTCAGCATGGCACCATCATCTGAGCAGCATCGGGCGTATGTACCGGAGCATATTATGACTTATGAAGAAATGCAGCATGTGGAGCGTCAGGTTAACGAGGACTGGATGCGGCCCTCCGTGGCGGCTCAAGGTCCTGGGATGGGACAGTGAGTTTCCATTATCCGAATCTCAATATTCTCTTTTATTAGCTATCCTTTTCTCCAAGATATCATCAGCCCAATGTTTTACCTCAAGGTCAATACAGTCTTCCGCCTCCTCCACGACCGGTGCAATATCAATCGGCTTCCGTTCAACATGAGGTTCAAGCTCAAGGTTCGATCAATGCTCATGCAGGCCCATCGCACACAAGATCCCAGACTGCCACAAGCCGAAACACATTTGGACACGGTCTGCCTGGGCAGCCAGGCATTGGTGAACCCGGTCCGAGTCAATACTACGATCATCGGGGAGACTCCCTCGATTCTAATGGCAACACCGTTCCGCGCACCAGTTACAGCTCGGAAGGAAGCTATCATTATAGATACTGAGCCCAGTAACTGTCAACAGTGCGTTATCGTCCGCTTCCGCAACCCGTCTATGAAATCACGACTTCACGTCCAATTCGTCTTTATATCCAATTCTCTACTCTTGTCCTATACTCGGTCTCTGCTATCAATTGCCGTCGCTGGAAACATTATGCTCTCAGGATTGAATCATACTTTTCCGGCAGCTCCCCGACTTGTGTCTCGTCTTTGCTTGTAATCCTCAAATTGCTGTGTCTGCTCATTTCATTCAAGGGTAGAATGCGCGCATATACACGTCTGCCATCCTACCCCACCATATACTGTTTCTACCTTCGTAATGTCTTCCTCCCCCCCAGCCAAAGTTTGATATCGAAGCCACGATGAAGTTGCTGAAATCATCCTCTATCCTGACTGCCCTAGATCGATGGACCATGTTCGACAAGTCCCCAAAAGATCAGTAGTGCTGCTCAAATGTAATGATTATAATTAAATATATTGTGCTGATTAACGGGATCTCGGTCTTGTGTGACAGTCAGAATCATCTGGAACCTGCAAGCCGATTGCCGCTGTGCTCGGAGGAGGATACTTATTCAGGGTCCACCGCAATGACTCTGAGCGCAATTCGCGGTGCACGTGCCAATATATCTGGGGATTCCATAGATAGTCATGTACTTAGTATGGATACGGTCGTTCCCCAATGGGACCTCCCCGGAATAAATTTACCTACCTACCAGGCAACGGACAGGTTCAATGTTCAACTTGAACTGTTATCTACTGACTCTACTCTGCCTTATGGATACTAGTTGGTGACGCTGTGTTCTAATATCGTGTGTTCCTAACAGTCGTCACTCTTACGATTTTCAACCTCACGAGCACTTCTGGCTGGACCATCAGCCTTTTCTGCTGTCTTGTGGCTATAGACTCCGCCTAAGATACTTATGATCCTGCCCTGTCGAACAATCGCGTGCTCAGATTTGGCGCAAAACGGATACCATTCTGAACGTTTCTCTTGCTACATCAATCCTGCTCCTGTCCTTTGATGCTATCATTGTTGCTGCCAGATCATTTATGGATTTTTCTGTATAGTGTGCCAATCAATACCAGCATTGTGCTTCATCCTCACAAAATGGCTTCTCTTCGGCAGCCAAGCACTTCAAAAACTGGATCACTGTTGACCACCACGCCAGTGTACAGACTGCAGATCATGCGTGATGATGAACTATTTCTGGACCTAGCAATTACAAGTGCCATGCCGACTCCCTTCTCTCGGGGAGCTGCATATTGGCAACAGACCGACCATAACGTGGTGAGAGGCTGTGGAGAATACTCATAGGCAGGAGGGCACAGGCGCCTCAAATGCAGCTCCTGTCATGCTCTGGACGATGATGAGGAATCGAGGAAGGCAGGAAGAGACTTTGAGGTCATTAATAGGGTGCGAGGGCGAAGGGGATAGGGAGAGAAAGTGTACCATGAAGGCCAAGGCTAGTGAGGTGGCTGGTCAGAGCGCTCTCGTCTTCATTCAACCTTGTGACATCATGACGCCGTCGACTATGAAGGGTCGAAGTGGATGACCAGCCAATCAATGAACTGCGGATCAATCATCTACCTTAAGCTTTGTGCGGATGAGAGAGTGTGTAAGTAAGGCTATATCTCGCTACCGAGAAATTGAGACCGGACTATTAGTTATTCCTCATACAGAATAGACTCAGGTAAACAACGTCAAAATTATTTTTACCGTCCTGCCGGTCACCGGGTGGCACATCAACGCCACTGATGTGACATCCAATTAAAGCTTGCTGTTGGCTACTGGTATCTCGGCAATGCTGTAGAAGGCACGGGACAAAAGAAGGCGAGGAACCGAAGTTCTGGCATTTGAGGGCCGGTTCGGTCGCGCCGCGTAACGTGACTCGTCAATGTGAGGGTGGCAACTTCCGGTCGTCCACGGTACAACTTGCGACTCGAGGTCAGTAAAAATAAGGAATGGCATCAAGGAGAGGGTATTTCACGAACAGACTGACAAAAACATTGGGAAGGTGTATCTCTGGTTGGTCAGATTTGAGGATGTTCTACGAAGACTGACGGAAGAAACCACCGTAGATACCATTCGGATGGATTAATTCTGGACAGGCGCACAACGGTGCGTGTCACCGTGTTTCTATCGTTCATTTTGACCGAGATTTCTGATGCACTAGAATCATATCACAATGAAGTTGACTCCGGGAAAACCGGAGTAGGAATAGAAAATGCAGACGGAACCATCAGTAGCCGTATCAAATAACGGGTACGCCAATAATGTAACGCAGAAAGCGCTGCAACAGTGTATCACTCTTACGCCATATCCGAGTCCGCAGTTTTCGTCGTTTAATCGACGAAGCAATGGATTCAAATTGGGCCAGTGCAGACGATGCGGTAGGGCGATCACTGGGAGTTGCGCTCATCATAGCTTCCCCGAGAGGCTGAAACATTTGGAGATCACGGTATTCCTGATAGTTATATTGTAAGTCAAAATGCAGCTGTTTAGATGATGACATGCCACTCACAGAGATAACTTCGAGGATGGTATAACCCATCTGGTAGATGTCGACCTTGAACGGGTTATATGGAATCGTATCAGATAGCTCCGGGACTGTTTTAACCTGTCCACACACGCCCATAGCGAGGGCACTGTCGTGACCATACGGATACCAACCAGACAACCCGAAGTCGATATAGTAGTAATCTATTGGAGACACACGACAACGATGGTGCCATGTCAAGTTATATTCCGTCCCATCGTGGCTCCAGGGCCGAGCAAAATGGGACCGTTTTGGAACTACGCGGGTCTCGTCCATCATAAGATTGAGTAAACCCACGTCGCTAATTGGTAGATGTCAGGGGGGCTTTTGGGTAAAAGAGAGCGTTTACATTACCCGTGTGAGAAGTTTTGTTCGTGCATGAACTCAAGGCCCTACAGAAAGAAGACGATAAGCGTTCAATTAGCTGGTATTTAAAATCCAGCTCGCATACCAGAAGTAATTGTCGCAGAGACTCGACGAATTCGGACCGGCAATGGAATGGTGGTGAATCAAACTTACGAAGATATGGCATGACGAGGAAAACATGTTCTTCATCGTTGTATCGAATGGGTATGACATCGAGTATATGAACCGTGCGATTTCGTGGATCGGACCGCATATGAGCTGACGACAGATGTAATGTTATGCCAATCTCGTCCGTCGTGGCAGGAACGCGCTTCAGCACAACTTTTATGCCGTCGCGTATTCGGATGGCATCTAACACATTGGTCTTCTTTACGTAATAACTGTTGGTCGTGAGGAAATAACAAAGAGATTGAGGTTTCTTACTGATACTCTGCATGAATCCTCGGCCAGGTTGCGGTCGATAAGCTGCTTCCATGAAGGCACCCAGGCCGGATCGTATCTTGGTCGTAGTCTGTAACCACGAGACAAGAGGAACGGCTGTTGATCCACCCAGAAGTGTTCATCAAGCCGAAGTTCCGGGTGATATGAATGGTCAGACTGTAGGTCGGTCATCAGCGTGTTACAAGGGTCAAAATGGGGTAACGTGGCTTGCTCCGCCAAGTTGAAAGTGGTTCGGCATCATCCGGCATTTATATATAACATAACAGGAAGCGCATTGCGCAGAGTCAAGGCGTCTATAATAGGCACCTCACAGCGACATCCTGTCATGTCCGAGTCACATTGTTGCCCCATCTCTGACTCCAAACACGGCGCACACTTACGGACATAAGTATGCACCACAAAGGTATAATTGCCTGCTCATTTGATAGACCTCCTCTCTTCCCCATACCATCTCCCCTTTACCTCATATTTTTCAGATTCTGTCATCTACTACAACTCAGAAGAGGTGTATAACAGACGATGCCACTCACTGCACAAGGTATGCTAAAACGGATCGATTCCTGCGTCAAATTTGTTCGCCAAGAGCCAGACGACCATTGTAGAATGACGAGCCTCAGGGATCTTGAAGAGTTTGTTATCTCCCACGATTAAGCTATCTGCTAATGATCGCATTATATATCCAGTCTGAGAAAGGATGTTGAAGCCGAGGATCCAGATGGCGTTATGAACAAATTCACCACCACAATGCGCATTATCGTACGTCACTATCCGGCGCTGCGGGGCATAATGAGTGCTCATGAAGTATGTACCATCGAATCACCCTCAGAAGTATCAAATTCTAATCTGGTACGGTGTAATTTTGACCAGCATGCATCCGAAGAGAGCAGAAAACGCCGCATAGCGGCCCAGGCAATGCAAAGCAGTCCATCGCTAGCTGTTGCATCCCAGTATGGGCAGAGCAGACGGCAAATGGCAAATAGCGCGAGCGCTGTTGCATTGACTCCACAACAACCACTGTATACAACCATCCCAACCAGCCCATCGTTCAGCGACCCAAGATCTTTTGGACAGCATGTGAATACCCAGCATCTACACCCTGGACGGCCTACGGCCGAGTATATTACTTCTACATCTCAAGGCCCCAATATGCCGCCATCGACTGAACAGCAACGAGGAAATGTACAGGGGCACATTGGGGGTGGCCAACAATATCGTCAGCCTCAACGCGGAGCTCCACCAAGAGGCGGAAGCATGCACAGGTTTGCGCCACCGAACGCTCCAGGTCCCAACATGGCGCCGTCAGCTGAGCAGCATCAGGCATATGTACCAGAGCACATTATGACTTATCAAGAAATGCAGTATGTGGAGCGTCAGACTAACGAGGACCAGATGCGGCCTCCCATGGCGACTCAAGGTCCTGGGATGGGACAGTGAGTTTCCATTATTCGAATCCCGATATCCTCTTTCGTTAACTATCCTTTCTCCAAGGTATCATCAGCCCAACGTTTTACCTCAAGGCCAATACAGTCTTTCGCCTCCTCCGCGACCGACGCAGCGTCAGTCGGCTTTCGTTCAACATGAGGTTCAAGCTCAAGGTTCGATCAATGCTCGTGCAGGCCCATCGCACACTAGGTCTCAAACTGTCGCGAGCGGAAACACTTTTGGACACGGGCTGCCGGGTCAGCTAGGCTTCAGCGCTTACGATCGTCGGGGTGATTCCCTCGATTCCGATGGCAACACCATTCCGCGCACCAGTTACAGCTCAGAAGGAAGCTATCAATCTCATGGATATAGACAGAACTAGCTGTCAACGAGTCCGCTACCATCCACCTCTTTAACCTGACCTCGAAATCATGGCTTCACGTCCGAATCGTCTTCGGTATCCATCTTTGCTTCTCTCGTCTTGTCCTATGCTCGGTCTCGTCTCCCTCATCGTCATCATATTTGTCGCTGAAAATGTGATACTCTCAGGACTGACTCGGAATCATGCCTTTCCGGTAGCTCATCGAATTGGGTCTCGTCTCGGCTTATAATGCTCAAATTGTTTCATCTACTCATTACATTCAAGGGTAGGGCACATATATACGTTTGCTATCCTAACCCGCCATGTAATTGTCTCTATCTTTGTCAAGTCTTCGTAGTGCTGCTTAAATGTAATGGTGTCCGGCAATCAAATGTGTTTTTCCAAATGTTCTATTGACGTGGTCTCGTTATCGAGTAGCACTTTTGCCCTTGCATCTTGCATGTGTAATTTGCTGCGTCATATGTTTTCTTACAATAACTTGAGATATTTGATCAGGAATCTAATCAGAAATTGACGAAATACGAAACGTTTAGGCGAGTTGTGATGGGTTGTTTTTGTCATAGCGTCTCAGCAGAAAGTTGTGGCGTTCTCAACGTCGCTTGTATGCAGAACGTCAATAGGTCGCTTACACAGACAAGCAGTTACAGTACGCGTATCATTAATAGAGCCAGCAATATATGGAATGGCAATGTGATAAATTTCGAATACTATTAAAACTGCGCTAGTACTTTGAAAACGGGTCTAATCAAGTCAAGGCCGGTCGAGCCGCGTCAGCGATCTAGGCAAGTACAACACACAGTAAGTTAATCCGGACACGAAATTCCAGTGGTGGTGTACAAGGAAAGGGAAGCCAGCGGACAACTTATTGCAAAAATCAGCCGATGTTAATTCGACACGTAACCAAAGATAATCTTAGAAATATTTATTCGTGGGACGATAGCTGGGATCAGGATGCCTCATCTTTTGTGCCAGTGAAACAAATATTTGAAGGTCCGGGTAATCCTGACCAAAATGAACATGTTATGAAAAAGGCTCAGCTGCCCACTTGATTATTCGAAAAACGGTACATCATAATTGACAAACATCGACTTTGAATGGATTGTAAGGTATCATGTCAGATATAAGTATCTGGAATATCTTTGATCTGTCCGCCAAGACGGTGTATTGCAGCGTTTTCAGGTCCATGTCGTTAAACCGAAATCGATATAATGACAGCGGGCTGGAGCTACCGAACAACGACGTCTCCAGCGTAGATAATATCATTTCCTTCAGGACTATGAAAAGGAAATCCATTTTGTATCCACCTGATAAAAGGAATGCGTAGTCCAGAAATGAGTATTCGCAGCCGCGCAGCGTGAAGTTGAGGAATGCGCCACGTGCAAGCCGTGTGACATTTTGAAGTGGGCCCAAGTTCATCTTAGCCCCGTTTCCTGATGTCGTATGTTCCTGCCAATCCCGGGTCATATGACTCTCATATTGGACCTTATGAGTACTTCTGGGTGGACCACCAGCCAATTCTTCTGTCCTGTGGCTATAAACTGCGCCCTCGATATGAACCACGGTGGGTTCCATCATGGAAACGAGCAAATCATAAGGACATTCTCCCTCTTATGTGCGAAGACGGTCGCGGCATGCTTGTAAGTCCGACTGCCATCCTTATCCCGCACCGATAACCAGTTCTCTGTGCAGAAAGACAACGTCCTGGATGCAATTCGGCTCAAAGATGGCGTAAAAGTTGTGCTGAAGCGGATCCCTTCTGACGGCGACGAACTCCGAATCGCTTTGTATTTATCTTCAGTTAAAATGCGTTCTAACTCCCGAAACCGCACGGTCCCGATCCTCGATGTCATTGCTCTGCCAGATGATAAATATGTTCTTCTTGTCATGCCATTCCTCCGCGTTTTCAATACTCCACCGTTCCATTGCCGCTGGGAAGTGGTGGAGGCACTCCGTCAGTTTCTGCAGGTAGGATGCCTGACCAAAGCTTATGAAAACGACACGTTGATCATTGGTGTATAGGGTCTTGAGTTCATGCATGAGCATAACATATCACACGGGTACGAACTGTTTAATGCAATGTCGACAGCACACTGACTTGACGCTTAGTGATGCATGCTTGCTCAACTTAATGATGGATGAAAGCCGTGTAGTGCCCAAAGGATCACACTTCAACCGGAGGCATAGCCATGACGGGGTCAAATATAATCTTACCTGGCGACATCGCTGTGCTGTGACTCCAGTTCATTATTTCTACATCGACTTTGGCTTGTCGGGCTGTTATCCGCACGGGCAGGAAAGCGCTACTGCCTTGGGTACTATTGGGCAGATCAAAGATATTCCAGAATTTTCGACTGGATCTCCATATAACCCTTTCAAGCTCGACATTTGTCAATTGGGACGTACCATTCTGGAAGTGATTGAGGTAAGCAACTGACCTATGAATAATTATGTTTTTCGCACGCTTATTTTGAGCAGAAATACCCAGATCTGCAGGTGTTCATTCCATTCGCAGAACATATGGCACGCCAAGATCCAAAGGATCGTCCCAGCGCGACTGAAGCATTGGCCGAGTTTGAGGCCGTGGTGTCGACGCTTAATCGTCGAACATTTCGTGCTCGGATTTGGCGTCGCGAAGATACCTTTTCAGAACGTTGTTCTCGCTTCCTTCGTCGCGTGCCCCTCCTTTGATACCATTGTTTGTTGCTGTCGTATCGCTTATTTTCTATGCAGCCCGTCATTCAATTACTGCGCGCCCATCCACACCAAATTCGTTTCGGTGCTCCAAAGGTCGACATCAGGAACCTCATTGACTGCACTTCATATTGGCGGGAACTTGCGGATTAATCATATGTGCATGTCGGCCTGACACCTTTGTTATACTCGCCAGCTATAACACCACACTGCAACCTATTTACGAAGAATTTTCAATAACCCACAAGGTGCCATTCAAAGTTTCAGATCGATGGAGGAGCGCGGGTTGCTCACCTGCCCTTCAACTGACCAAATAATCCGATGTGTACACAATCTCAATTCATCAAGTCATATTCTCGTCCTTTGATACTACCTTTGTTGCTGCCAGATATTTTGTGGATATTTTGTGTATAGTTCACAATTCAATATGAACGTTGTACTTCACCCACACGAAGGGCGCCTCTCTCCTTCGGCAGTTGAACACTTCAATGATTGGATCGCTGTTGACCACTTCGCCGATGTACAGACCGCAAATCAAATATCAACGCCAGGATGACAAACCGCTTCTGAACCTAGCAGTTGCAGGAACAATGGCACTGACGGAGCTGCATACTGACTACAAACCGATCATAGCGCCGAGAGGCCGCGGAGAAATACTTATACGCAGGGGAACGCAGACGCCTCAAACACACCTGATGTCACGCTCTGTGTGTGGACTGTTTTGGTTGTCGTCGTCTATTTTGCTGGCTTGCACCTATCGTGTCTCGCACTTGTCAATTATCACGCGCAAATATACTTATAAACAACTTCTAATATGGGCCTACTACACTAGCTAGTCGGATAGGTCCAAGAACATAATCATATGCACGTCGATTTTTCGCTATTCAAGTTTGTCATGCCAAATCGGGGTCAAGAGACTGCCACGTGCCTTTATGGAGGAAAATTTGTACTTATTCCCGATCGACGAGTTACGACCTAGCTCGTGTTCCATGAGAACCGAACACTAGGCTGATAACATTTTAGACGGGCGTGATGTCGTATGTTCCTGCTAGCCCTGGTTCATATGATTCTAATCTTGGATCAAACGAGTACTTTTGGGTGGACCACCAGCCTTTTCTTCTGTCCCATGGCTATCAACTGCGCCCACGATACGATCCAACTTGGGTTCCCACATGGAAACAAGTAAAACCCAAAGAAATTATCCCTTTTTTTTGCGAGGATGGTTGCGGCCTGCTTGTAGGTACAGCTGCATCTTCGTGTTACGTTCGCGACCTGACGCATGCTCTGCAGAAAGGCGACATCCTGGACGCGACCCAAATTAAGGATGGTGTCAAAGTAGTATTAAAGCGGGTCCCTTCCGCTGGTAATGAAGTCAAAATCGCTCTGTATCTGTCCTCAGCTGAAATGCGTTCCAATCCTCGAAACCGCACGGTCCCGATCCTCGATGTCATTACCCTCCCGGATGACAAGTATGTCCTACTTGTCATGCCATATCTTCGTGTTTTCAACACACCTCCATTTCACTGCCGCATGGAAGTTGTAGAGGCAATTCGTCAGTTTCTGCAGGTATATTTGCCCGGGTATAGCTTGTGAAGGTGATATGCTGATAATCCATTCTTAGGGTCTGGAGTTCATGCACGACCATAATATATCACATGGGTATGAAAAATTTAATCAAATACTGACAGTATACTCATTCACCACTTAGTGATGCTTGCTTGTTCAATTTAATGATGGATGAAAGCCGCGTGGTACCCAGAGGATCACATTTCAATCGCAATTTTTCCCATGACGGAGTCAACGCTAATCTGACCTGGCGGCATCGCTGTACAGTGGCTCCCGTGCAGTACTTTTATATCGACTTTGGGTTATCGGGCTGGTATCCGCACGGCTTGGAAAGCGCGGCTGCCGTCGGTGCAAGGGGACAGATCAAAGATATACCAGAATTTTCAAATCAATCTCCGTATAACCTATTTAAGCTCGACATATGTCAACTGGGGCGCACCATTTTGGAAGTAATCAATGTGAGTGACTGAGCCATAATCGTGCCCTTCGCAATCTCATTGCGAGCAGGAGTACCCAGATCTTCGAGTCTTCATTCCGTTTGCTGAACACATGGCGAAGCCAAATCCAAACGATCGTCCCAGCGTAACTGAAGCTTTGGCCGAGTTTGAAGTCGTGGTATCGACGCTGAATCGTCGAACACTATCTGCTCGAATTTGGCGTCACGAAGATACCCTTTCTGAACGTCTTTTACGCTTTCTTCGTCGTATTCTCTTCGATTGATGTCATCTGTCGTACCCTTGTCACTGTTAATTTGTTCCTGTGCAGCACATCATTTTAATCTTGGAATTGTACAGTCATTCACATCAAGATGCTTCGCTTCGCCGGTCAGACGGTGAGCCTTGAGATCACTAATTAGCCGCGTTTACGGCCCAAAGCTTTACAAGTGTACCTGGTATCGACAAAAATCCTTACTTAATGCTGCGCAAGAACGCTTGATTAAAGGTGATAACAGCACGACGTAACCAGTTCAACAGACCCCATTGGATGTCGCTCGAAGAATCGGAAATATTTTTCTTTAATGGCCCAGGTCGATAAATAGTATTTTTGCAAGATCAATCATCCAATCGGCTTCATCACCACAAAAAGTTTAATGGATCATCCGAATTAGAATTCCTGGCTCCTAACAGGGGATTTATATATGGTCGCCAGATCTGATGTAAGCGCCCATGGTTTAATTTGCTCTCTTTAATATATTTAATTTATGCTCTGAATGTAAGTTGTCCATTGGTGGCGTGTGAAAATCTTTCGCGGCCCACGGCCGGCAAAAAACGTTGGTCTTTAACTTTCACGGTGGAAGTGTTCTCTAACTATGATTCACTCTCGGCTTGTGTGCCGCAAGTGAGAATCGCCTTGTGACCTTATAAATGGTAAGTGTCTGTCATTGTTCTTTTCTGACTCCGGAAACGTAATCGGCACATCGTCCGGAACCTATGATCTTAACCGAGTTTCGTGAAGACGTTCCCGATCAAACCAGAGAACTGGTATGTGCTTTTTTGTGCCGCTTAGGGCTCAATAAAAATGAAAAAAACGGCCCATCTTCCCCGGTAATCTAGATACAAGACAGCCCCACTTCTGCTTTTGTACAAATGTAAGCGCCGAAGAAAGTATATAATACGACTCGCATTTGTCTTTTGCTTACAGGTATCCGACGCCAATTTAACTGTCTACGCGCAGCACACACCATTTAAATCAAGACTCCATACTGCACACGTCCGGTGCCCAACAATCAACACCATGGCCCTGAGGCTGCGTACTGCTCAACGTCTCCTCGATGAAATTGAGGATACTTTCGAAAAAATCGCCCAAGAGGAAGATGAAGGCATCAGGGATCGCTATTACGATCAGCTAGCCAAGTGAGCCGCGATTGTCAATTGTCAAAAATTTACATCGTGATAATTTCGCAGTTTGAAATTTGCTGTTGAGGCCCTTGATCAAGAAAACAAGTCTTTTTTTACGAAGGTACTCAGCACTGTTATTAGAGACAAGTACAGAACACAGTATGAAGAACTTACGAGAATCTGGAGTGCCTATAAAGTACGCATCACATGTCCGTTGGAAGTGCGAATGCTGATATGTTTCATTGTCATGTAGCGGGATTCAGCAAAGGCTGCCGCGTTACGCAATGAAGGGACGTCGTCGAGTATGGGGCACCTTAGACCCACGGAGAGTAGTCCGTCGCTAGGACTGCCTCCACAGCAGCAATTACAAGGGTATGGCTCACAAACCGCGTCGCAAAGCACAGCTGCCGTACACAACCATTCTTCCAGTCCTTCTAGGTGGGCAACACGGATTTTTCAGCGCAGAGCTCTGACGACAGACGGAAGTACGTATCAGTCCGAGTCACCGAATACCCCAGGCCCCAACATGGCACCTTCGGCTAAGCAGCTGCAGGCACATATGCCTGTGAATAATTGGGGTGGCCAACATCATCAGGCTCGACGCGGAGCTCCATCGAGAGACAGACGCACCCACCTTTCCCCAGATCCCAGCATGACGCCTTCGGCCGAGCAGCAGTGGACACATTCACCTGGGAATAATTGGGGTGGCCAACAATATCATCAGCCTCAGCATGGACGTGGAGCCCCAACGAGATATGGAAGCACGCACCAATTTGCGCCACCGAACGCTCCAGGTCCCAACGTAGCGCCATCATCTGAGCAGCATCGGGCATATGTACCGGAGCATATTACTACTTATCAAGAAAGGCAGCAGGTAGAGCGTCAGGTTGACGAAGAATGGGAACGGCGCCCCATGATGGCTCAAGGTCCAGGACGTCCTGGGATGGGACAGTGAATTGCCATTATTCGAATCCCGATATGCTCTTTCGTTAACTATCTTTTTCTCCAAGGTTTCCTCACCCCAACGTTTTGCCTCAAGGTCAATACAGTCTTCCGCCTCCTCCGCGAACGGCGCAGCGTCAGCCGGCTTTCGTTCAATACGAGGCTCAAGCTCAGGGTGCGACCAACGCTCATGCAGGCCCATCGCACACTAGGTCTCAGACTGTCGCAAGCGGAAACACTTTTGGACACGGGCTACCAGGGCAGCCAGGCTTCAGCGCTTACGATCGTCGGGGTGATTCCCTTGATTCCGATGGCAACACCATTCCGCGCACCAGTTACAGCTCAGAAGGAAGCTATCAATCTCATAGATATAGACAGAACTAACTGTCAACGAGTCCGCCACCGCCCCCCTCTTTCACCTGACATCGAAATAACGGCTTCACGTCCAAATCGTCTTCTGTATTCATTCTCGATTCCATACTCTTGTCCTATGCTCGGTCTCGTCTCCCTCGTCATCATCATCTTTGTCGCCGACAATGTGATACTCTCAGAACTGACTCGGAATCATGCCTTTCCGGTAGCTCATCGAATTGCAGCTTATAATGCTCAAATTGTTTCATCTACTCATTACATTCAAGGGTAGGGCACATATATACGTCTGTTGTCCTAACCCGCCATGTAATTGCCTCTATCATCGTCAAGTCATCGTAGTGCTGCTCAAATGTAACGATGTTTGGCAATCAAATGTGTTTTTCCAAGTTTTTCATTGACGTGATCTCGTTATTATGCACCATTGCGTCTTGTATGTGCAACTTGATACATTGTATATTTTCTTGCATTGAATGGTTGGTCAGGAATCCAACCAGGAATTGAAGAAATGCAAGCAAATCTAAGCGAGTTGTGATAAGTTTGTCATAAGAGTCCGCGTGAACAATTATTGTGGCGTTCTCAACGCCACTTGTGTGCAGAACGTCCAAACCAGGTCACTTACAGGGACAAGCAATTTACAGTAAAGGATAGAGCCAGCAATGTGGCAAATTTTGAATATTATTAAAACTGCGCTAAAGGGCTATTCGAGTTAAGACCAGTTGAGCCGCGTCAGCGATCTAGACACACAACGCACCAAGATAAGCTGTACACGAAATTCCATGGTGGACAAGTGCAACAATGGGACGCCAGCGGATAACATTATAAAAATCAGCCGATGTTAATTCGACCCGTAACCAAAGATAATTTTAGACAGCGTATCTTTGCGCCGCCAAATCCATTTACGCAATATCCATTGACTCATAGAAGACACGACTTGTCTCAAACGCTTACGTGGGACGATAGCTGAGATCCTGAGGACGCTTCATCTTTTGTGCCAGTGGAACAAATATTTCAAGATCCGGGTGATCCTGGCCAAAATGAGCATGTTGGTGTGAAAAAGGCTCAGCTGCCCACCTTGATTATTCGCAAAACGGTACGTCCTAATTGAAAAACAACCTTGAATGGATTGCAACAACTCTGGAATATCTCTGATTTGTTCAGCGAGACGGAGTATTGTGGCATTTTTAGGTCCATTAGGTGCTATATCGACCAGCTGGAATCGATATGAAAATAGAGAACTGGAGCTACCAAACAACGACGTCGCCAGCGTAGATTATATTAACGCATCATTTCCTTCAAGCTGAGGACTATTAAAATGAGACCCATTTGGTACCAGACGGGATTCGTCCATCATCAAATGAAATAAACAAGCGTCACTGACTCGGAGCGGGAGTGTCAATGGGTCGTTTAAGGCGGTTCAATGTCATCTTGCCAATGAGATATATTCTGCTCATGTATGAATTCAAGACCCTACAAATGACCAATGAGCACTTTGATGCGTTAAATGAAAGGGTGAAAGCTTGGATAATTTGACGGAACGCCTCAACAAATTCCGCATAATAGTAGAAAGGAGGTCTCGAGGCGTATTAGATAGGCGGAGATAAGGCACGACGAGTAAAACATATTCCTTATCGTCGGGCAGAGAAATAACACCGTTGGTAGGAACCGTGGTTTCGAGGGTCGGAGAGCAACTTGAGTGAGGACAGATATAACACGATTCGAAATTCATCGCCATCGACGCCGTATTTTATGCGAGTGGCGTCAATCACGTTTTCTTTCTACGTGAAAGGGTTGTGTACGAGCAAGCCCATAGGAGCGCGGGTAGGGCCAACCCATCAGCAATTTCCGTACTGGCAAAAAGCGCCGTCATCCTCCTTTGTGCTCTGGCCGTGTCCAATATGGTATCCATGCTAGGTCGTATCTCAGGTGGACCTTGTATCCACCTGATAAAGGGATGGCATGCGTAGTCCAATTCTGCGGCAGCGTGAGAAGAGCCTCAGAAATAGGAATGCGCCCTTCAACTTGCTACTAGTAGCCCCGTTTCCTGATGTCGTATGTTCCTGCCAATCCCGGGTCATATGACCCTCATATTTTATCTTTGGAGTACTTCTGGGTCGACCACCAACCATTTCTTATGTCTCGTGGCTATAGACTGCGCCCACGATATGACCCAAAGTGGGTTCCATCTTGGAAACGAGCAGAAGGCGGTAAAAAAATCCTTCCTCTTATGTGCGAAGACGGTCGGGGCATGCTTGTAAGTCCAATTTTCAGTCTTACGCTATCATGATCATGAACTGCCTGTGCAGAAAAGAGACGTGCTAGACGCAACCCGTGTCAAAGATGATTTAAAAGTCATACTGAAGCGGGTCCCTTCTGATGGGCACGAGGTTCGAATCGCTTTGTATTTGTCTTCAGTCGAAATGCGTTCCGACCCTC
>KN832977.1:829554-848529 GCA_000827315.1 Piloderma croceum F 1598
TTGTAGCAAGAATCTAAAGAAGCAAGGCTACGAAGAGGCCAGGCCACAGAGAGTAGCCCGTCCCTAGGGTTGCCTCAACAGCAACTCCAAGGGATAATATCATTTCCATGAGAACTATGAAAATGAAATCCATTGGGTACCACACGGGATTCATCCATCATCATCAAGTTAAATAAACAAGCGCTCACTAAGCGGGAGTGCCATTGGGTCGTTAAGGCGGGTCAATGTCATCATGCCACTGCTCATGTATGAATTCAAGATCCAACAAATGACCAATGAGCACTCTGATGCGTTAAACAAACGGGTGAAAGCTTGGAGAACACCTCCGCATAACAGTAGAAAGGAGGCCTCGGGCGTATTGAATAAGGCACGACGAGTAAAACATGTTCCTTATCGTTAGGCAGAGGAATAACATCGTTGGTACGTTGAATAGTAAGTACGACGTCGTATTTTGTGCGGGTGGCATCAATTATGTTTTCTTTCTACGCGAAAGGGTTATGTACAAGCAAGCACATAAGAGCGCAGGTACCAACCCATCAGCCATTTCCGTCCTCCTTTGTGCCCGGCTGTGTCCAAGATGGTATCCATGCTGGGTCATATCTCAGGTGGACCTTGTATCCACCTGACAAAAGGAATGCGTAGTCCAGAAATGAGTATTCGCAGCGTGAGAAGAGCCTTAGGAAGTTGGTACTCAGAGTTCAACTTTATTCCAATGCGCCACGTGCCACAAGCCGTGTGACACTTTCCAGCCAGCCAGCCTTGTTCTTAGCGTTCCCTGATGTCGTATGTTCCTGCCAATCCCGGGTCATACGATTCTCATATTTTAGCTTTGGAGTACTTCTGGGTCGACCACCAGCCTTTTCTTTTGTCTTGTGGCTATAGACTGCGCCCACGATATGACCCAAGGTGGGTCCCATCATGGAAACGAGCAGAAGGCGGTAAAAAAAACATTCCTCTTTTGTGCGAAGACGGCCGTGGCGTGCTTGTAAGTCCAGTTTACAGTCATATGTCCTGGTAATGAATTACCAGTGCAGAAAAGAGACGTGCTGGACGCAACCCGTGTCAAAGATGATTTAAAAGTCATACTGAAACGGGTCCCTTCGGATGGACACGAGTTTCGCATCGCTTTGTATCTGTCTTCAGTCGAAATGCGTTCCGACCCTCGAAACCGCACGGTGCCGATCCTCGATGTCATTACCCTGCCAGATGACAAATATGTCCTACTCGTCATGCCATTTCTTCGCGTTTTTGACACCCCACCGTTTCACTGCCGCGGGGAAGTCGTGGAGGCTTTCCGTCAACTCCTTCAGGTATACATGTCCGACTATTGCCTGCGAAGATGTTGTGTTGATCGTTTATTCGTAGGGTCTTGAGTTCATGCATGAGCACAATATATCGCACGGGTACGAATTGTTTAATCTAATGTCGATAGCACACTGACTCGACATTCAGTGATGCTTGCTTGCTCAATTTAATGATGGATGAAACCAGTGTGGTGCCCAAAAGATCACATTTCACCTGGTCGAATAGCCACGACGGAGTCCACATGAATCTGACCTGGCGGCATCGCTGTACTGTGGCTCCAGTTCAGTATTTCTACATTGACTTCGGGTTGTCGGGCTATTATCCGCATGGCCAGGAAAGCGCCACTGCCTTTGGAACTATGGGACAGATCAAAGATATTCCTGAATTTGCGACTTCATCTCCCTATAATCTTTTCAAGCTCGACATCTGTCAGTTGGGACGCACTTTTCTGGAAGTTATTGAGGTAAGCAACTGGGCCATGAATTATCACTTGCTTCACACCCTTATTTTGAACAGAGCTACCCATATCTACATGTCTTTATTCCATTCGCACAACACATGGCGCGGCCTGATCCAAACGATCGTCCCAGCGCGACTGAAGCCCTGGCCGAGTTCGAGGCCGTGGTGTCGAAGCTTAAACCCCGAACATTACGTACTCGGATTTGGCGATACGAAGATACCCTTTCTGCACGTTTTTCGTGCTTTCTTTCTGGCTGGCCCCTTATTTGATATCCTTGTTTGTCGCTCTCATATCGCTCTCCCCATCGCATTCTTTTGTGCAGCGCATCACTCGACCTTTGTGTGGCCGTTCACAGTTTTGAGATCAGGATCACCTTTCTGGTGTGAACTTACAGACCTATCACATGTTGCTAGCCTATTAGCTGACATCTTTGTCTTGCGCTTGTCAATTATAATACTGTACTGCTTTACGAAGGACTTCCAATATTCAGGGCAGAATGGCCGATACGACGGATTTGATTTCAATAAACTAAAACCACCAGCTGTATACGATGGAAAACTGAGCAACAGGAGTAAGCATCCATCGAAACGACATCATATTATGAAATATATATCCGGCCGCAGTCACAAACAGAATTTTTTTTAAATGGTTCGATTCTCATCCGGATGTGCCACATCTTGAGGGATTTCTTAATATCTGTGCCCGCGAAAGCGGCAAGCATATTCGCGTGCCTGTATATAGTCACATTCTGCCACCGGTCATTGTTCTTGTTTGACTCAGTCTTTATGTAACTAACGTAAACTTGAATGGCCCATCAAGCGCTCATAACAGATATAGCCTCATTACCCCGTCGAACCAGAATAGAGACACAAAAGGTGCACGTTGCACGCATGCGACTTTAGTAAGTGTGACATAGCCTCAGGCTAATCCTCGCGGTAATCCAGATACAGTGACACCACCACAGTACCTAGTAGCTCCGGGCTGCCTACGATTATGGTTTCGTGCTGATTTATGAGTCAGATTAAGTGCCGAAGGTAGTATAAATACAAGTCAGTTGTTTTAGATTATTTAAAGCAAAGCTCCATTCTGGCACGACCGTGCCCAGGTGCTTCCTAACCAAGACTCGTATGTTTAACTCGCACAGTGCCAAGGACATCCTCCGTCGGATTGAGTCTACCTTCGAAACAATACTGAACGAGCCAGATGAACAAGTTCAAAGGGCCTACATGATTCCATTAGCCGAGTGAGCAGCGATATAATCAGCCACTTTATTACTTACACACTCATATGCATCATGAAAAATAACCAGGTTGAAAGACGCTGTCAATGCCCTCGATCAAGAAAACGAGAAGTTTTTTTCGAAAGTATTCCATGGTGTTATTAGAGACAAGTACGGTCACCTGTACGACCAACTGAACAGGCTCTGGGCCAGTTATAAAGTATTTATTGCGACCCACCAGAGTCGGCAGTCCGAATGCTGATGTATTCCCTTATTATGTAGCGGGATTCTGAAAATGCCAGGCTGTGCAGGGAAGCGACCGAACGCCAGAGAGCCATGGAAAGTAGTCCGTCGCTAGAGCTGCATCCGCACCAGCAACTCCAGGGGCATGGTTCACAAGCCGCATCGCGTAGCACAGCTGCCATGCACAACGTTCCTAGAAATCCCTCACGGCCTACTTGGCGATCACGGGTTTTTCCGCGCAGAGATCCAACGAGCGATACAAGCACGCAGAATCAGCCTTCTTCGTTGAGCTCCCCAGGCCTCAACACGGCGCCTTCAGCTGAGCAGCAGCAAGCGCCTGTTCAGGGGCATACTTGGGGTGGTCATCTATCTCAGCGCGGAGCTCCAACGAATGATGGACGGGCGCACCAGTTTGTGTCATCGAACACCTCAGGCTCCAACATGGCGCCTTCGACTCAGCAGCAACAGACGCATTTACCTGGGAGTAATTGGGGTGGCCAACAATATGGTCAGCCTCAGCATGGACGTGGAGCTCCAACGAGAGGCGGAAGCATGCACCAGTTTGCGCCACCAAACGCTCCAGGTCCCAACATGGCGCCATCATCTGAGCAGCATCGGGCATATGTACCGGAGCATATTACTAATTATCAAGAAAGGGAGCAAGTAGAGCATCAGGTTAACGAGGAATGGGAACGGCGCCTCATGGTAGCTCAAAATCCAGGACGTCCTGGGATGGGACAGTGAGTTTACATTATTCGAATCTCGATATTCTCTGTCGTTATTAATAATATCATTTTCTCTAAGGTATTCTCAGCCCAACATTTTGCCTCAAGGTCAATACAGTCTTCCGCCTCCTCCGCGACCGGCGCAGCATCAGTCGGCTGCCGTTCAACGTGAGGCTCAACCTTATGTCGAGGCCAACGCTCATGCAGGCCCATCGCACACAAGGTCCCCGACCGCCACAAGCCGAAACACATTTGGACACGGTCTGCCTGGGCAGCCAGGCATCGGTGAACCTGGTCCGAGTCAATATTACGATCGTCGGGGTGACTCCTTCGATTCTGATGGCAACACCATTCCGCGCACCAGTTACAGCTCGGAAGGAAGCTATCATTATAGATACTGAGCCCTGTAACTGTCAACAAGTGCGTCATTGTCCGCTTCTGCAACCCGTCTCTGAAATCGGCTTCACGTCCAATTCGTCTTCAGTATTCATCTTTGATTCTCTACTCTTGTCCTATGCTCGGTCTCTGTTATCGATCGTCATCGCTCATGATCCTTCGTCTCTTGAAATATTATGCTCTCAGAACTGAATCATACCTTTCCTGCAGCTCCCCAACTTGTGTCTCGTCTTTACTTGTAATCCTCAAATTGTTTCGTCTGCTCATTCCATTCAAGGGTAGAGCGCGCGCATATACACGTCTGTCGTCCTACCCCGCCATGTATACTGTTTCTGCCTTCATAATGTCTTTGTAGTGCTGCTCAAATGTAACGATGGTAATCAAATATATTGTGCTGATTAACGGGATATCAGTCTTGTGTACCGCACCTGCCCCTCCGTTTTGTGTGAAGATATGAAGGCTTCCCTGCCATAAATACCGTTGTCGTCAATGTCTGAGGTCTGAATTACCTGATACTTGCAAGCCGATTGTCGCTATCCTCCGAGGATAGTTATTCAGAAGAAGATTCCGTCACATTCTGTTAAATCACTTAGCGCCCTAGGTGATGTTTAGTAAGCGGTCAGTGGCTCTGTAAATCTTTCCCGCCACAGAACGGATGTTTGAGCCTTGAAACACTTTGATGAGTATTGCTGAGTACTGCTATCGGTCATCCCGCATCGGCGATGCAAAGGGTATCCGAGGGCGTCATTTATTCATCAGCAGCTCCAACTCACGTTCGGTTATCATCTGCTCAGTGGCATCAGCCCTTTTGATTCAGGGGAGAACCGCCTCGCGTGTGGGCCACCGCGTGTGATTCTCGTTGCGTCTCCAGTGTACATATTGAGGCCAATTATTGTCAGTCATTCGACGTCGGAATGCCAAGCCTCTACAAGAATTAACCATTGCCGCCAGTGTTAAACACTGTCTGTCCTCTTAAATAAAATGATTTGCTGTGTTCTCACATTCTGTTCAATAATCGCTTGCAAATCCTTTGCGGAAGTGTTTCCTACCTCAATTTGATGAATCAATGACTGTCGCCGAGAAAGCAAGCCAAAGATGCCGGACGGCTTGCTTGTTCGCCAATAGAGCTAGACATATCGGAGCGTGTGTGCTCTGTTGTTCATTTGTCGGAGTCACTGTTTCAATCTGCTTTTGGAGTGAGATCGTGGTTTGCGGGCGAGTTATACAAAGGAATCAAACCTTAGCGTGCGAAGGACCCTCATAAAGGGCTGTATTTGTTCACAGCGAATGGCTGTGTATGATCCTATGTGGGTGTTTGCCGAGAGTGACTCGCGTCAAACCATTCGGCTCCAATGAGTGTGCGCCAGATGCAGAGACAATCACGAATGGGTTTTACAAATGTCCGGCGACTAGACTTACCTGGAGCAAGTGTATTTTAAAATAACAATCGTCGTTCGCTGCGCAATGTTGAGCGTTGTTTGTCCATTGGACACACAGTAATCCACTGATGGTTTGATTGGAAGTGGAAATATGATTCAGCCAGATGACAGCGCGGGTTCCGATAACTTCAGAGCTAGCGGCCGGCAGCGATACATGCGACATATAATATGCTCCAGTGCAAGGCTAAATTGGGCCATGTTCCCGGTGACCCTGTAAAGGCTCTTGTCATTGTCTGCGGATGACTCAAGGCGCTGATGCCGAGGGGTGGCGCATACTGATAATTAGTTGCCGTAGCGGTGTCATACAATCTAGACCCTAATTAATATTGCGATATAACACTGCAATTCTCAGGCCATCAGTGGTCGGGATACAAAGCAAAGGCGGCATGCGGTCCAAACTGGGAGACAAGAAGGAGAAGAACAAAGGTCGCAGCGGCAGTCCGCAAAAGGCAAGAATTGTGCTTTGTTTGTGGCGCACCGCCCCACCACGAGTTGCAGACTATGATCTTCGCCGCTACCAGCGGTTAGCCACAGCCAAGCCCCGCAGCCTTTGATTCTCTCCTGTCAGCTCAATTTAATACCATGGCGAGCAAAGCCGCACATAAACGCGTAGGCATACCCCAAAAATCACAAATTGTGGTGATACAAACTGATGAAAAAACTCTCAGCTGACGAAAGAGTACGTCGCCATGCAAAAAGAGCCGCCCCCATTCGTGTGGGCTTGCCCGGACGAGAAGAACATCCTTACTTGTGCGTATCTGCTCTTGTTTATCTCCGCAATCTGCTAATCTGGTCATTTATGTGTAGGGAACTACCTAATCGTACGAGCCCAGTCTCATCGTGCCAGAGTCTTCCACTGACCTCTAAGTTCAATCTTTCATATTTCATACATTAGCGCGGCCCCCCAGATTCTCCCTTCGCAGGCGGAGAGTATCATGGCGTTCTTCTCTTTCCCTCAGAGTACCCATTTAAACCACCAGGAATCAAGGTACGCGCCTTCTGCCGTTGGAATTCCATGCATTCCGAACTGATCGGTGTTCTAATGGGGGGTTTTTGTGCGGTATAGATGTTGACACCAAGTGGACGCTTTCAACCCGATAGAAGGATCTGTTTCTCGATGTCCGATTTCCATCCCGGATCCGTACGTTTTTCATTCCGTCTCCTAAATTGTTGTTGCTTACTGTTACTGTCGTTGTCGGCGGGTATCCAGTGGAATCCAGCCTGGAGTGTGGCAACGATGTACGTAACTCTCTTTTCATGTATATGCCCTCGTACTATGATTAATCAAACCACACTTGCCGATTTCCAGATTGACAGGTCTCCTATCATTCATGCTCTCAGACGAGATGACCACCGGCTCTGTTACCTCATCCGATGCCCACAAGCGTGTTTTCGCACAACGCAGTCATGCGTGGAATATTCTCCAGCCTCGGTTTAAGGAAGCTTTCCTCGAGGTGAGTCCTTTGCTCCAATTCCTTCACTTTTTATTCTCGTGTGGGGGAACATTGGGTGTGATCCTGGTTGCGAGTGGGCCTTCGATGTTATGAAGAGCAGTTGCAATGATGCGATGGTGTGATGATACCGCCGGCGTCTATTAGCTATTGCGAATGCCCACCATGTTTTGTCCCCGATGCTCATTGATCCCATCTGTTAGCCAAATACTAACTCTATCATTCTATTAGTATTGCACACAAGAACCCCGCGCACTCCCCAACATGGGTGAACGCTCGCTCGGCAAGCCCGACGCTACTCCAGCTCCCCTGTCCACCACCACCTCAATATCACTCTCGCACGCCCCAGGCCCCATTGCCACGGTACCGATAAAAAAACTTGGTCAACCGCACGATAACCTAATCCCGAAGCCTCCCGCACCAGGTACGGGGTGGGCGGCAACGTGGCGGCAGTGTATATTGGAAAAGTGGAGGTGGGGCGTATTGATTGCGCTTGCCGTTGTTGTTAGTCGGCTGAGCTCGAGTGCTTGATTATGGCGGTCAATGCTGGCGTTCCGGTTACCCACCACCCGGTTGTGGATATTTGTGGGGTGGGACTTGTGGTTTGTTGGCTGTACGCTTAGATTTTTGGTGAGAACGGTCGAGGAGGGCAACTTATTTTTCAGCATTGTTTCTCAACTGATCCACGTTCTTGTCTCTCTTTTCCTCATCCTGTGGATTGTACTTGTGTGTGTGACGATTATTGTAGGATCATTTTCTCCGAATACCACTCCATCCCACTCCTTTCTTTTATTTTATCGGTTTGTGTCTTTTTACTAGGGGTGCACTACAGCAGTGTTTAATATTTCATACTTGTACATCTATCAGCGAAGCGAAGTTTTTTCAACTGGACGTCGGTCGCGGTAAATGCTCTTCCCATAATCTCATCAAGGGGTTCTCAACACCATTCATGAGCGGCTCCACGAGTCTCCATATAATACCCTGCACGATATCCTTCTCATGTCCTGCATCAACCGTCACCCACCGTCCGCCTGACTCTGATTCCCCAGCCCTGGACCCCATCTCCTTCCCAATCCTATCAAACACACCCCTCACTCTCTTTTGCACCTCCTCTTTCTCATATCTCTCATCTCCATACCCTCCCCTTTCTCTCGCTTTCTCCGGATCGATATCGAGGAAGACTGTCAGATCGGGAGCGGGCAGACCTATCTCGGGCGAACGACACCACTCATATGTAAGGCCTGCAGTGACTTTGGATGCAGAGAATGCGATGCCGGAGAAGGCGTAGCGGTCAGCTAGAACAGTCGTTCCGGAGGCGAGGAGGTTGGTTATGGTTGATCTGGGATTATTTGGCAGGCAATTGACATACTAGATAACTGGATAGGGACGTACGCGATTTCCCAGCGGTTAGCGGAGAAGAGCAAATGGATAGCTCGATCGTCAAGATCAGATTGTGAGCGCAGATACCCGTCAATCATCTTTCCAATCGCAGTGGTTCGGTCTGCCGAAGCCCTTCACGAATGAGCGACAATGCAATGATTATACGCCATGCCGTTGTTCAACTCACCGGGAAATTTGAACAGTTGGACAGGACGGTCACGCTGTTCGAGTTGCTCAAGAAGCCTACCCGTCTGTGTTGTTTTACCAGACCGATCGAGACCTTCAATCACGATGAACGCTCCGCGTTTTGCCATTCAATTGCGGGTATTGGGGGATACTATCTTGGGCCGATGGAGGAATAGGACCAAGATGGAATAAGCTTCGTTTGTTTGGGATCGACTTTCAGAACAAACGATCGATCGCGAACCGATGGGATCATATATCACCACCACCACACCAAACTTTACGCGTCTTGCTGCTCTCATACAAACACCTCTCCCGAACCCAAGAGTCATTGTGACAGACGTCTTACAATTTTAATATTTGCTCCCTGGACTCACTACAAGGTGCTCAGCTTTAGTGTCAGCATGGTGTGGCATATCGTGTCGTATACGTATAGCTGTAATATTCTTTAAGTCATCCGGACAATCAATAGCTCTTAGCCTGCAGTGTCGGGCCGCGGCTCATTGGGTGTAACCTATTTCATTTCTAGCAGGATATCTACATCATTGCAGAGTGCAGTGCCTCAGCTCGTATGCATTGCATATTGTACCCCGTTTGAACGGCCCCAACCTGGCCTACTATATTGGTGATATCCTCACAAAACCGGAGCCGCAACAACGCCCAAACGCACTTCTTTCGACGCATTCGCGGTACGTAAAGGCTTAAAGCACTGTAGTGTACTTCTTGTCGACGAGAGCTCTTCCCATTTTCAAGGCATCGTTCCCCCATGCGAATGCCCATAGCCATCTGCCGACATCTGCATGCAGTACTCATGGGCGATAATTCTCGATACGTCGGAAAAAATTACCGTATGTACGGTGCAAATATTCGCTTAATCACAGGAGAGCAAAGGATATAATGCACCTGAAATTTTATTATGGTGCGTTGAAATTGTTTGCATTTTGACTACGTTGATTTAGAATACCTATGGCTTCACGCGGCCCCCTGAACCATGCTCGCAGGTCTGCAGAATCAGTATAATATTTGGACGTGAGTCCAACGTAAGTCAGTGTTTTCAAGGTCAGCTCTGCATGCGAAACTGGCGCTTCATCGTCCTCTCCGCCCTCCAGCTCCGACAACTCTCCATGCTATTAAGAGTCGATCAAGCTTCCTTTACACTGCCAAAAGCACCTGTATTCCGTCTTGAGTTTCATTAATCAGGCTATATGCAAACCCTTTGTCAGTTCCTCGCGTACTTGGCCACAAACACTGGATGAGAATATCGGTGACTCACGCAGCCCATGATGCCGTTGCTGTACATCAGTAATATTGTAAGTAAAGTTGTAAAACGAGGGAAGGACTGAAACATTGCGGACCTGTTGCTAATGCAGTTATCTGAGAGGATGATATAATTATAAGGTGAGCCGTATTTAGAGCCGTGCGGACCTACCAAGGTTAAGATTGTCCTTTCTTGTGCCTCCATTAGCGTCGCTGCAGGTTGCATAGAGCTCGTAGGCGTTAATACTAAGGTCTGTGCATGCTTGCGATGCATCTGGCCTAAAGGAAAGGAATTTATTGTTTGAATATAATACTTTGGCAGGAAGAGGCTTACTCTTCTGGTTCGCATAGAAGGTAGCCTCCGGCACCCCATCCAAGACACTGGCTCAGGTCCAAAGAGCTTTCAGAATAACTGCCAATGCTGTTCTTACACAGAGCTGTCAGAGTCCACCCCTTGAGCGACGTATCTTCGCATGAGGAGGCAAACCCTCGCCTTGCGAGGGAAGTGGCCTCGTTTCCCGGAGCAGAGTTAGCGAGGTTAATCATAGCCAAAACGGTCACCGCGACGGGAAAAATCGAAGAGCGCATGAGGGGCTAAAGCTTTCGAATATCTTCGGGTTATGAACATGACCATGCCCTATATATACTGGGAGTTTCGCAAGGGGCCACAAATGTCCCTTTGCATGTATGGCAGGAGGTCCGGAGCAAGCCTGATGCGAACAAATGACGACAGCAGCTATGGTGTTATTTCGGTCCATTTATTCTCTGTGGTCGCGACCGCGCTCTGTTCCCGTGGCATTCGTTGACGTGGTTTAAGCTCTGCCTTTAGAGCAGTCTCCGCGGATAAAACAACCAGCTGATCTGCAGGGCAGCCGATCAACCAATTATTAGTTAATTTTGAAGTCAGACATATACGAATGCTCGTTCGACAAGCCGTTGATGATTGACCATCAAAACGTGCGGAGCCAGATGAGGCAGTATGTATTATGGAATATTGATTTTGGCGTTGCGGTAGTATCTGGCGGAACGTGATAAATATACGGAGAGTAAACGTAGTGCATATCGAATCAGCTCCAGCCTTCGGATTCTACTTGCCGCCAAAAACGCGTTGACGTGAAGCTGATCATGCAACGCTACGGTCGGGATGGCCGCCACCCGATAAATATGTATATATACCGAAATAACACCATTCGTTGGCATTACTACAGCCATTTGTTAAGCTCTGCTTATGCTTTTTGGCTTATGTTTAGGATCGAGTTTTGCCACCGATCTCCACCTGGCCTGCAGGTCCGGAGGTTTTCGAAGAGATACTGATAGGCTGAAGGATGATGTAGTTCGCTATGGCTGAACATATCCGAAGACCTCGAGATTGATAGCTCTGGCTCTGAAGTTGAAGTGATTGAACAACGTCTATACCGCCACCCCGTCGGACTCCGACGGTCAAACGTTCATTATTCCTGGGTTCACCTTCTCCACGAGCTCCGCCGATCCGTCGGCACGGAGAAGGGCTTGCTCAATGCTCCGAACCTACATTATTCCACGCTCGTTCGGTCTCGCCACATGAAGCTGGCCAATTGCGTTCTGCAATAAAAGAAAATTCATAATTTATGCGAAAAGTCTGCTCCAAATCATCGTCAGACCATTCCTAATATTTACCCCGTCCACAAACGTACCAACCAGACCAGACTTACTAGTCCCAAACCAACTTCCCATTCCAATCAACACTAGCCTTCATTCCCACACCACCCTTCCCCCCTCCACCGCCCGCAAACGGCTCCAGCATCTTCGCCAATGTGGCCAACCAGTCTGCTTCCACAGCTTTCTGGGCTTCCCGTTTCCCAGCGTTTTGGCGCTGACGTTTGTTTGTTCGGAGGAAGTGGATGAGGTTTTTGTTGTGAGGCGGATTAGAATTAGTTATGTGACAGGAAGAAGTGTTATTCAGCTCTGGGAACGTTTGGAGAAATGATTGGGCTGCAAACATAGTGGAACGACCTCGGCTCTTGATAACACCTCACCCATCGTCACCGTCTCCTTCGCCATCTCCGTCCCGGTCAACATCGTTCTCATTATCTCCCACTGCTTCACGGTCTACACCGACGGCCTCGTAGTCTAGGGCTGTCCGCCGTACCGTATACGGCTACGGCCGTATAGTTTACGACCGTATAGTTTACGACCGTAAACCGTACAAAAAGTGGTCCTTGACGTTGAGATAGGGATTATGATTGGCCCTGTCATCTGATCTGGAGGTCGTGAACAAGAAAGAACTTGTCGCGCTAAGTTCATGATCAAGTTGGCATTTCGGCTTCGGAATCAATTCGTACACGATTACAAGGCAGCCGAGGTTATATGGGGGTACATACGAAAAACGAAACGAAATCGTGGGATGGGAAACGCTTGGCGCGGTCCATGCAAATTACGAAATGTTTCGTTTTTCGTCGACGGACCTCTGAAGCCAAACAAAAGCAAATCTAAACGACCGAACTGGGGCCAGCGGCGAATCGTCTCAGATTATTGCCATTTCTTTACAGTTAGTTATTGCTGATGACTGGAAGTTGAAATACGTCTGTTTAAAAACTGCATGTCGTTCACAAAACGGCCGAAGTTGTTCGCTTTATCGGGCAACGACGCAGCGTTCACGCCTGCCCGATCGGGCCAACTTGAAGCTCATGACGCGCGCCCGATTAAAACCGATGCATCTATTTTGGGGAGGCTCCGTTTGATGGGTTTCATTCTAGTAGAAACTCCATCACTGCAATCCTTCGGACCTTGTTAAACTGCTGCTCTAGGTGCTCTCGCCGTGTCTTCGACTAAGTTGCTCTGTTCGAGTCGACTCGTTCCCTCGTTCCTCTCTCACGGCACACCCAGATCTGCAGGATCCTTTTCAGAGGCTCGTGCTCTTGATTTCTCCCCCAATTTATGATTCGAATCAGAGGCGCCCAAAAGGCATGTATCCCTCCCTGCCTCAACAACATGGGGAATTTTGTTAGATTGCCTGCGAGCGTCCGGTACTTCAGGAGGACAAAGTGTAGTCATCTCGTGGATGGAACACTATGTGTTTGTTCCCTCATCAAGTTTGGGAGTAGCCGTTAATTCCGAGTAAAAAGTTCAATCTTGGTAGCGGTGGCTAATGCCAACATCTGATTGGCTGGAAGGCCTTTGCCGCTTCCTGTCATCGTGGCCACCTGCATGGGCGATAGACGCGCTAGATAGGGTCCACATACGGACAAAACCATCCAGCCATACTTTAGGTACGGATCATCCGCCAGTACTGCAGTACCACTGGCAGCTGTGAGATCTATTAATACTCTCATAAGTAACAGGCATGAAAAAGGTGTATCTCAAGACGGATATAGAGCTACACCAAGTTTCGCCAATCTGCGCTAATACACTGGTAGTTATCTGACAGATGATCAGATGCACGTAAAATGCAATACCACAAGGCCTGCTTCGTCGACGTCTAATCTTGCAATGCGGCACGAAGCGTCCAGGCACATCAATTCAGACTCTAGGGTATTTACCGCTGCTCTCTTAAACTATGCTTCATCAGCGGTTAACCCAACACCAACACCACCATGGCGCCGTTTGATTTTTCACTATCGAAACTGTTGACATTGCAACAATACAAAAAACTCAGGATTGGTGACCAATCATTTTCTGTCCGTAAACCAGTTTACATTACTAACTACCCGATAGATCATTCTACATCTCCCCGCCAATCGTCCACCCTCGAGATACTCTCCTTCTTCATTATCGGGTGTGCCATTGCCCTCGGCCATCACTTCTACTACTCGTACCTGACCTACAAAAGCATGGAGAGGACCTACTCCACCCCGATTCATTATTTCAGTGACCAGAGGTGGGCCAGTCACCTGGGCTCAGCGCTCGCTTTCGCCACGAAGTTCTTCTTCGCTAAGGCTGTGGGTGCAGCGTATGTGCAGCGTCTCTGGACAGTTGCACGCAGGACCGGAGGCATGTCCCTGAACGGTCTTGATGCAGGCTTTGATGTCCTGCACAACCTGCAAGGATTCCTATCTCTCGATCTTATTTCCTCAGCACAGCGTCTCATCCTTTTGGCGCTAATGTCATGGGCAATGCCACTCATTGCAATCATTACCCCAGGCGCTCTCCTGGTAGTTTCCCACAACTCAACGCTATTCGTGTCCCCATGTGCCGTTCCATCAGTGGATCTTTCGACTTGGGCCTCCTCAGCCACCCTCTGTCTCTACCATAATGCTAGTAGCTCCATGGGGAACCAGGACCTCGCATCACCAAGCCCTCAGGTGCAGCATCTTGCAACACTAGCCCTGTTATCTGGAACGTATGCAGTACCAGAATCCGCCTGTGGTCCCGTCTGCGAATACAGCACTTCGTTCTTTGCACCATACTTTAATTGCACTAAACCATCCAATATCGGAAAACCCCGCAAACATTCCGGGGGCGTTTACTTCTGGAATGCAACCAGTGTCGCAAATTTGACCAGCGCTCCAGACCAGCTATACATTGATTGGTTTGGAGACAGGCAAGCTGCAATTGTTGGCGGACCGCCGAATCCTGCACAACACCTGGCTCAAAGAGTCATATGCAGTGCCACCAATGCCAGCTATACACTCAACATTCAGCACAACGGCTCCTATACCTCTGTGACGCCTCAGTCTATCACTCCTGTGAACAATTTCAGCACTGTGTATGATCAAACCAGCCACCCTATGCTCATAAACCCTAACAACACTGAACCTATGGTTTATTCCTTAATTTTCCAAGCGGTGACATCTGTCCTTGATGGGACCGTTCTAAATGGATCATCCGCCACGGGAGGCTCCGTCTCAGTGATGCCGCCACAACAACTCTCAGGCAGCCTATCACCACAGTATTGTACTGGGCAGTCCGCAAACCAGTACACTGGTCAGAGTGCAATGAGCTTTGCGCAGTCCCTGGGTCCACAATTCAGTACCATGTGGAACAACAGCATGCAAATAAATCAGACCATGGTCACCCTGGGAACTTTTGGGTACATGAACACGACAGCACAGGAGTGGATACCATTCAGCAACATAGGCCAGAAAGTGGAAAGTCTGATGCTCAATATCAGTATCGGCCTCATGACGCTCAATATTCAAGGATCATCATCCAAGCAGATTTCAACATCCTCCACCTCTGCATCTGCGATAATGTGCACGCAACATTCCATGGAAAATGTCTACTTATATCATCCTATGGTGCTCTGGCATCAGGAAATCGGGGAGACCCTGGTATGACCAGACGGTTGTGACCAGACCAAATCTGGTTGACACTGTGTGATATTTCCTAATATATAATTATTAAGGGTGAGCACGAGTCTGGGTCACCCACAAGTACCTGTGAGTTTATCCGTGGGAAACCCACAGGTCAAGTGACCCACAGATCTGAGTTTTTGAATGGCACAGGTCTTTACAGATCTGGGTAGCACATCTGTAGACACAGGTACCCACCACAGGTACCCACCCACCTTACTTGTCACTTAATTTGGCCCTGAAAAATTGGATCAGAGTCAAAGATATATAAATAAAATGCCATCAGAAAAGTTAATCAGAAAAAGTGGCACTAGTTGGATTTAAGCCAGCAACCTCACATTTTAGACCAGTGATGCTAGACTGAGCTATATACACCTGGAAATGTTGCCATAGGCACTTATTATAGATATTTTATTGGGTATCTATCACAGATCTTTATAGATTTTGCACAAAATAACCAGCACAATAGGTATTATGGTGTTAACACTATTTTAGATGTTATAGCCCATAGTGAACATGATTATGTACACATCTATAAAGGGCACAGTAGCATTACCACCATATAATTTATTGTTCTTGTTGTAATTGGAATTAATGCAAAAATTATGAATATTTACCATAGACATCCTAATAAAATATTTATAATGGGTCCTATTATGGCCTGTATTGGCCTATAACACCCTTCATACAAAATGTATTTTAATTTCCTACAACACTTGTTATAGCAGGCTTTATATTTTGGTTATGTAGATGTATGTGGCTCAGTGGTCTAAAGCATTAGTGGTCTTAAATGTAAGAGGTTGCTGGTTCAAGCCCTGTTTGTGTCACTTTTCTTGATTAAATAACAAGTACTTGCATTTTTACGGGTACTTGACCTGCGGATCCGGGTCACCTGTACTATATTACTTGTGCAGATCTGAGTTTGAATTTTGATAGCCTGTAAACCCGTGGGTACGAATCCGGGTCACCCACGGGTGCACTCGTGCTCACCCTTAATAATTATCATAAACTGAAATTGTGCTAAGTAACTTGCTAACCTATGTCAACAGTTATCATATAGACATTGTGAGATCATATTTAGTAATTCTGTCAAAGCTGTGATCAGAAATTATCCATGCATTGCAATACTTAGGTGTGTTTCATCATTGCCTACAATCAGCTTGTATTAGAATGTCCAACAACATCAAAATGTTAATATTTGACAAGTCAATATCAGCCTGGTAAGGACAGCTATGCAATTGGAGCCACACATTTTTTGGGACCCACCAACTGAACAAAATACAAAAACTTGGTCTGGGCCTCCCACTTGTTCTTTAGTACATTGTGTGACTTATTGAGATTAAGAACTAAGTGATCTAAGACCAGTAAATGAGATAAGATAAAAGTGGCTGAGATAAGATAAGATAAGAAAAATTAAGATGTGAAGTAAGAATAAAAAAACTGAAATAAGATATGTAAGAGAGAGACGAAAGAGCCAGATGTGGAATTTTTGGTGTTTTAGACAATTATGATTTCGGTCTTTGATGGTTAGATATTTGGTTATAAACAATTACCATTGAATAACAAAATTGGTAATCCCAGCAAGAATTGGTGACCCAACCAAGACTGGCAGATATTGTGAAATTCACCAAGGCTACCGACCTTAATCTAACTTTATCTGATGGTATGTAATTCTGATAGTTATTATTGAAATTTTAAACATTTTAAGGCTATATATGGCCTTGTCAGAGTCTCCACGTTTTCCTGATGACTGGGTACCATATCTTACAGCATTCATATGCACACTCTTTGCTGTACTTGTTGGATTGCATGCACTTTGGAGAAATCAATTGAAGGGCTCCATGGGGTTTAAGACAATGTTGGCAGCGACTAGGAATACTGATCCAACTTTCATTGCAGCCATTGAAGGTGAGAACATGGATGGTAGGGTGAGGTTAAGGTTTGTGGACTATGAATCAGATGGGACAACACTGAGGAGGGTATTTGAAGTGGTACCAGAGTCTATTTCAACTGAGGACCAAGAGTTATAGTGGATACCTTGTGTATTCGTAATAGTGGCCTCTTCTTTCCTCTTCACCCTGTGTTTCTCTTATCAATGCCTCATCCTTCTTTTCTACTTGGTCCATCTAATTGCTCACCTGGAAAGTCATCAAAGACATGAAATGAGATTAGACATTCAAAATAATGCCAACATAGTCGACTCGTTAATCACCCAGAGGATGTGCTGACAAAGGGGTGATGTCATTGTCTACATCTAGCACCTGGGTAGTGAGAGATGAATTAAAACAGTGAGAATAGCTGGTCCAACCAAAATCAGATCATGAACATGAGATGATGTTGACATAGTCATTGTTAGGATATAATTTCCTTTTATAGGTTATAGTCAACCTTTTACAAATTCCTTTGTTTTCTTTATTATTCTAGACATCACAATTTGTCTAGAATGGTATGACAATTATGTATGACCTTTACATAATTATTTAAGATTAGTTTAAGCCCGAGTGAGGCCTAGTGTTGCCACAGTCATGACCAATGTCAAATAAATTGATTTAGTGTGAGAAATAAGATTGGTAGCATTGCCAAAATATTTGGGAAGATAGAGGACCCCGAAAACCGAGGGGTCATTTAAGAGGCTGAAACATTTACTGCCCCAGTTCCTGAGATATTAATGATTAGCTGATTAACTCAAACCAGTCAGAGGTAATCAGCTAATCATTAATAACTTGGGAACTGGGGCACTGAATGTTTCAGCCACTTAAATGACCCCTTGGTTTTCTGGGTCCTCTATCTTCCCAAATATTTTGGAAATTTTACCAATTTTACTTCTCATGTTAAATCAATTTATTTGAAAAACATCAGTCACAACCGTGGCAACACTAGTGAGGCCACAAGGTCACCCAAAACTGTAGCCTCACTGAGTTTCAACTTACCTTCTGAATCCAGAAGCACTTTGTTCGAAATGTGTTCCCAACACGTTCTCACAGCCACCAGGCCTCTAGCCTGAGACCAAGGCCCTCTGGTAACCAAAAATAGCTTTCTGTGAGTAATAATTAATTATATACCAGGTAGGGCTAGAGTATGTGGGGAAGATCAAGGTAATAGAACACTGCCATTTATTACGCATCAAGTTCTTTTTTTTTTTTGTCTGTGTTCTGCTTCCTATGTCCACTGGAAACATGGCTTGTTACTAGAAGAATATATTATTTACTGATTTTCAGGGGTTGTATTTATTCACTCTTTAGTCATCTTATTAGTTTTCTCCATCCTTTTGATACAAGTTCAACAATTTTCTATGGAAGCAACCTAGTAGATAAAATGGAGTACTTTACACTCGCCCACAAGTTTCCATGGACTCCATGAGGACTTGTGTAGAGTCTACACTGAGTCTACATGGACTCCATGAGGACTCCATGAGGACTCTATGAGGACTTCATGGGGAGTCTATGACTGTAGGAACTACAGTCTACATAGAGTCCATGTGGACTCTGTGTGGACTCCATGAGGAGTCCATGAGGACTCCTTATGGAGTCCACACAGATAGCCACAGTCCTCATGGAGTCCTCAAACCATGTTTCATGGACTCTGTGAGAACTCTGTGAGGACTCCATGAGGAGTCTACAGAATACAGTCCACAGAGTCTCTGTAGA
>KN832977.1:849775-862624 GCA_000827315.1 Piloderma croceum F 1598
TATTTATTTGACAAACCAAGAGTGCAGTGTGAAATTATGCAGTATATGCAATCAAGTTTGATAATACAACAATGGAAATAAATAGTGATTACTTGCGTGTAAGCATGCACAGTCTGTAAATCTAAATTCATGATGTGCGAACAATTAAGTAGAAATAAAAAATAGGGGCAAATCCTGCCGTGCTGCTTTTGGCAACAGCAATCATGTCGCAATGCAGACCCAATAAAAAAGCCATGCCCTATCGTTGAAAATGCATTATGCCTTCGTACCAACACTTGAATTAACTGAATACATTAAACATCTACCATGATTAAATCAACTTTAACCACATCTTGCACAAGAATAAAATAGATATAAATGTGAAAATGTTCACAAACCGACACCACATTCTTTGTTTGGTACTGTGGATTTTTTGCACGCATGTGGCAATTCCGAGTTGGAGAGACCTTGTGAAGCAAGGTGATACTGTAGGGTTTTGATCAAATCGACACCCCTCTGTGACCATGACATGCCTGACGAAATTTTGGTTTCATCACCTTGCCTGGAGGGCCGTGACAAGTGCAAAAATTCATCAGGTGTGGCAGCATTTTGAGCCATTTCATCAATATTTATAGCAAAGTTAGTTGTGGCAGTAAGCCACCCGGGCGAAAATTAAATATTTATGGGTACAAAAGCCGAAAAATACCACATATGGTCAAGTGTCACGTTCGGACCTTCCGTCAGGACCTCTCCGTGACCCGTGACAAGAGCCAAATTTCGGCACGTCAGGTACCCTCCGTGACGCGTGACCGACGAATTGATTGAAACCTTACAGTACAACGATGGAAATAAATCCACTCGGAACATCTTCATAGTTTACGTGGTCTCCAACGTGGTCTATAATCGACGGTCCCGCGCATGCACCCCTGGGAGTTGCTACCTTGCTCGCTCAGCATGCGCACAGAACGATACTTAGTGTAGAAAACGAAAATATTTACAATTTGTTCGTCAAACACTTCCTCGTGGTCCCAAAAAATCACTCAAAAGCCGTGGCCTGACCGACAGCTTTGGCTTTCCTGGATCTCAGGCCGGGCCAAAGCCGTGGTCAAGCCGTGACTTTGGCCCGGCTTGGCCTGGCCCACGACTTGAAGCCGGGCCATGCACATCACTAATCATCACCCGATAATCATTCTAGTCAATGGTAGCAGCACGTTATGTATGATGCCGCCGCCGAACGTACTCAGCAACGCATCAGACGAGGTCAGCATGCTTGTTGATGGCGTGCATTAGCCAATCGGACTTGCATTTTATTTGGCTGGAGCACTGTAAAGGACTCCTGGATTTATATATTATTCATGTAATATGTAATCGTCAAGTTCATCTTTAAGCTCGCCTTTTACGTCAGTCGTCTTCAACCGACAGCATCATATCGACATGTAAAAATACTCACTCGGCAATACATATATACATACATAGAGTAAACCAGATGAGTGGTAGTGCATATAATATTTCTCAACATGCATCATTTCCGTGCATCTTCTGTTAAACCTGGGCTTCAATCCAAGCCAGCAGTTCCTTGTTGAGTTCGTCTGGGTGTGACGACATTAACCAATGGCTGGAATCAATTTCTTTGTACGTGACGTCTTTGCAATGCTTTGCGAAGCGTGCCCGCATCATCTCTGGCAAGCAGAGATAGTCCTGCGTGCAGCCTACGAAGAGGACAGGCTGATGAATATCATATTTGTCAAGCGGGATTGCTGGCAACGGTAATGGAATTGTAAGCCTAGCTGCAGCAGACGTGTGAAGACCATGAAATATACGAACATTTGTCTTCTTCAGCAGCATGACCAAAGGTGTGGACTTTGTACCAGTTCAAGGGTGCAGCGAAACCATCTTTAAGTAATATTTCGGTTCGGCTTCGCTTTTCCTAAGAAAAATTAATTCATCAGGTTAGTAGCACGGGTGAAGGAATAGATGACAGTCCAACCTCTTCCGTCATATACCATGGCAAAGCGGTTTTCTTATCGGCTAAGATCCAGGCTTTTGCAGCACCCACTGGGCCAATATTCGCCGGCCAGGTTTTAGGATCGTGAGGCCAAATCAGGTTGAAAAATGAATCCCACTGTTCTTCGTTCATACCAAGTTGCACGCAAACACATGGAAATAGACATACGTGGTTTTCTATCAATTTGTCCGCCCCATCCTCTGAGAAGAAAAGCCAGTAGCCATACAGTTCATGGCCGAAGGACAATGAAATATCGGATTTAGGGAATGGGGGCATATATCCGACTGTTAAAAAGGCAAAAGCCAGTGCACGTTCAGGATATAGATTTCCCATTCTCGAGACAACGCCGCAGCCCCTACAAAAACTATCAGAATGATTCTACCCAGTCACACAATACCCATAAACTTACCAATCGTGCCCAATAAGAATTGCTTTTTGAATTCCCTCCGAATCGAGTATATCGACGATGTCTTTGGCCACGAGATTTGCGCTGTAGGCTTCCACATTTGTCGGTTTGGCCGTCCCGCCATATCCAAGCATATCAGGGACTATCAAACCATAGCCTTTCTCACGAAAGAAAGAAACTTGGTGTCGCCAATCGCGCGAGGTTGAGGGAAATCCGTGCAAGAAGACCAGAGTAGGCTTCGATTCTCGAGTAGGGGCCACATAGCAGTGGTAGTTCATGCCCCTCAAGGTTGTAATGTCCTTGTATAAAGCCGTATCCATAGGTGCAAAGAGGAGTAGGGACTCAGGCCTTGGAAGGCCGACATATAAGCACTCCGAGTGTCTGTCTGTACCCCGGCAGTGTCGGACTAACATATAAGCACTCTCGAGTGATGATACATCTCTCGGATCCAGTCTCCCGTAGGCAGCCGTATCACGAGTCTTGAGTTTACTAAGGAGCCTTTAACCTGAGGCTCACAGAGTTCCCACCACTGGTCTTCCGAAGGTCGCGTTCTTGAGTCACATGACTGTTCATACGTTCCTAATTTGTACATGTGAGTCCCCTTCACTGCAATCATACTCGGTCCTCGACTCCTCGGTTTCTAAAACGCTCAACTTCCCTCGTGACTCAGTTAATCGTAACGAGCATCGGAGTAACACGAAGGCCGTTAGGTGGACGTGGGTACGATAGGCGCCTCTTTGCCGGTTTCGGGTATCAGGCTGAGACAAATTACTTCGGGAACGACGGTGCTTTGTCACGTAGTGTACGTTCACGCTCAGGATTCATTCAGCCCTCAACCAAGCGCCTGACAGATCACGATTTCATTAGTAATATCAATAACGGAAATTCTGGTGCTTTGTCACGTTGTGCACATCCACGCTCAGGATTGAACGACTTGATCAAGCTCCTCAAGCGCCTGACAAATCACGATTTCGTTAGTAATATTAATAACGGGCATTCTGGTGTGTCCGCAAAGCACAGAACTTGCTGTGGTATCACAAACCATGTCATTTAGGCACTTGCCGATGACTGATATCATGATTGCAGTCCGCTTGTTCGGCGGCCGCTCTGTCGCTAATTTGTATAGATCGAGGAGCAGGGCAAATTGCAAGCATTCTTGATCTAATCCCTTGAAATATAGCAATGCCCACCCATATTCCTCTCGTCCTTGTGAGTTGTTTGGTATTTGCAGAACGTCTTGATATTCACACGATTGCTTCTGGATAGGGCGCTGCGAGTCAGACGTTCGGTGTCAGTGTGGATACGAAGCATTCTCTTTCGTACGAACGCATGGACGCGGACCCATGGAACATTGGAAGACCTTTCCAGTTTCCTAAGTTTTCTTATCAACTTCGGTTCAGCGCTGGCTGGATATACGCAGGGATTCTTCCCCGTCAACTCCCATCTATCCTTGGCAGCGTATGAGCTCTGGCTCCCATCTGCGCAGCTACAGCAGATCCTCAGTCTGTAATGTGTGGTTCTCTTTCTCAATTTCACAGCTGCCAGTGTGTCCTGTTATCTAGTCTCCTAGGCCGTCTAATCTCGAATTTGTGACGTTCTCGGTGTGCGATGACAGTGTTGATAGGGTTATCGGACCATCTGCCATCGTTTGGATCGACAAAGACCTATCCATCCCCATAGCTGGGAACTTGGGATCGGGCCTGTCGTATACCATTCCGACCATTGTTGGTCTGTAATATCTATTCAGCACGTCCTATTGGCAACCATGGAGTACCACCTCCTACCAGATGGGGATCTGCTTTTCTTCTTGACCATACCACGCACTCTCATCTAACTTGTGTCTTGTCCGACCAACCATGCATACTGAACGCTCTGTCCAAGCTCATCTCATAGATGCATAATTCAGTTTGACTCTGTGTAGTCGGATGAGCTGAGCATGCATGCGCAAATGTGTCTCAGGTCTAGTATTCATGATGCCGATGTCGTGTGTGCATACTATGTAGCTTTTCAGCAGGCGTTGATTTTTGTTTACGGCTGCTCTATTTTTTTATAGTTATAGGAGTCACTGTCGCTCTCTGGGAGTGGTCTCCAGCTGGATACAGACGGACCATTTCCCCCCTTTCTCGCGTAGATGGGCTTTCCCTTGCATTGACATACCCATCGTTATCGTCTCCTTCGCTATCTCCATCGTTCTCATTTCCCCCCGCTGCTTCACGGTCTACACCGACGTCCTCGTAGTCACTCATGAGAACCCAGATACAGGTTTTTCATCCGGACGAGGCTGGACACGCAGCACACGGGATATATAGCTGGATAATCTGGTGTTTCTAGCATACTATACCACCCGGCAGAGTAAGACATGATGGGAGTAGATAGAACGTAGAGCACATACTCGTCTACAGCAGTTTTCCTCGGTTTCAGCAACAGCTTCTCAGCGAGTGTTCTCCTTTTCTCATTCGAACTTCTGACATCCTTGTCTTCATCCGTCCGTTCCGTAACAGACGACTCTCCAGTCTCAGTTTCCGTAATAACCGACAAAGGAGGCTGAAATTGACCCCCTGCAGCTTGTTTGGCTTTACGATTGCAAGATTCCACCCGTGTCCAAGATCCGTCGGTAGTGGTGTCAATTAATGGAGCAGATTTAAAGGTTGTGGATTTCGATGTCAAAGGTTCGGATGAATGCTTTTGTTTGGGCTGTGACTGTGGAACTGGCGTAGACGATTCCGCAGACGAAGCACCGGCTGTCTTTTGCTTATCCTTACCTTTTCCCTTCTTCTTCCTGGATTTCTTGGATTGAGAGGCAGACGGCTCATCAGATACTATCGACTCCGCATCGAATTGGCCTGGTAAGACGGTCGGAAAAGCGACAACTATGGAAGCTACAGATGTAGAGTTTGGGAATATGTTGTCGTGAATATTCTGCCATCCATATGCCACGACACAGCCGGATATTTCCTGCAGTTCGGCTATCTTCGTAACAGACGTTCAACTTTGCCACATGCCACGTGACTGTCGTCTAGGGCTGACTCACAGGTTGCCTTAGGCGCTCATTGCCCTCCTCTTCCAAGGACCTTTTGTATCCTGCCTTTTCGAATTAACCTGCGACATGTCGATTCGTCCCCTTCATCCGTAAGCATGCCCATTTATTCTTGTAAAACGTATAATTCGGATTGATCTGATTACTGATACAGCATCATGATTGACTCGGAAGTCGAGGCAAATAACTCGTCGTCCAATACGAGCGGAACACGGTCAGACCCAACCGCGAAAGTAACCATCCTTGATCGAGCTCAGGCCGATGTCCGTCACGCTACTTTCACGACCGTTGGGCGTGATAATATCACATATGTCAACTACGCCTCGGAGGTCAAAGAGATACTTTCTGCATTGAAACCAGTAGACCGCAGCGGCTATTACGTGCAACCGTGTATGAAAGGAACTCGGGAGAAGATTTTTGCGGAGATAGACACGTGGTTGGATGACATCGACGCACCAAATGTCCTCTGGATAGTGGGCAGCCCTGGATCAGGAAAGTCCACCATCGCATCTAGCTTAGTCTCTCAGTTTACGAAACGGGGTCGAATGGGCTCTAACTTCGTATTCAAGCGGGGGAATGTCACGTTGAGTGATCCCGCTGCTGTATGGCGTACGATCGCGCATGATCTTGCCAGATACGATGATCGCTTTGCCTCGATATTGGTGGCAGTGCTCAAAAGTGGGACGGTTGATCCTGGGAGGCCAGATATTGCTTCACATTTCGAGTCCCTGATAATGGAGCCTTTGACCAAGAGGTACAACCAATCCTTAACCCATGATATCCCGGTTATCGTTCTCGATGGCTTGGATGAATGCGGGTCTGATCCCTCCCAGACAAGGCAACGGAACGCTCTGCTGGACACCTTCGTGCACTGGTCGCATCTTCCACGGAAGTTCAAGCTCATAGTAACCGGACGTGACGAACGTGTGCATTCATCGTTCCGCTCTTGTTGCAAGCAGATCGAACTCCCACGGGAGCCGAAGTCGATACGGAAACGACACAAGATATCCGTAATTTTTTTGGACGGCACTTTGCTGAGATTGGTGGCCCGTATTTGGACGATTGGCCAGGGGAAAAGGTTCTTGATACCTTGACTGCTCGAGCCGCAGGCCTCTCCATATGGGCGGAAACGGCCATCAGATTTGTAGAGCAGGGGTTACCCGACGAGCAGCTTGAGCATATTCTCGTCGGTAATCTAGGTGAAGAGGACAACGTCACTAAGCTATATCGCCAAATCCTGGAACTGTCGTTCCGAGATGCCAACGTCCGTATGCTAAATGTATTGCGTCAAGTGGCAACCGTTATCATTCTCGCCAAAATCACGCTTCATGTTGACGACTTGCCTTCTTTCATTTTACAACCCAAGGCATCAGTCACCGTCATCCTCAACAAACTGTCATCCGTGATCTCAGTTGGAAGTGACTCCAGCATTCGCATTAGACATCTGTCATTCACCGAATTTATGTGCAATCCTCACAGGTGCCCGCAACGGTTCTACGTTGATCGTTTCAAGGGGAGCCACAACATGTCAATGGCGTGCTTGCGGCTCATGAAGAAATGCCTGAAATTTAATATTTGTGATCTGGAGACATCATATCTGCCGAACAAACATGTAGAGGACCTCTCGAGACGAATTACAAGGAACATCAGACATCCTCTGATTTATTCTTGTCGTTTCTGGGCGGCCCACATCCGAGACACACCGACTGACCTAAAAGAGAATGTGGATCTCATTGCAGATGTTAGAGACATCTTTCAATCTTACTTTTTATATTGGCTAGAAGTCATGAGCCTGACGGAGGAAGTGATGGCAGCTAACATAGCATTATTGAGTGTTGCGGGGTGGATTCAAGTGAGCGAGTTTTCTACTGAGCTGCAGCAGGCACTTAAAGGCATCAACATTGTCATTTCAGGTGTTTGATGCAAAGTTGTCTGACATTGTTCGTGATGGCAGCCGATTCATTGTCAATTTCTTTACACCAATTTCAGAAAGTACACCCCACATCTACCTATCAGCACTGCCTTTTGCACCAAGAGAAAGCTTCATTGCTATGCATTATCGATCACAGTTTCCCAACACAATTTCTATACATTTGGGGCAGGATCATACTTGGAAGGCAGGCATAAATGTTCTTCATTGCCACAAGGATGCAATTCCATCTGTCACATTTTCTCCTGATGGAAAACAAATTGTCTCCGGCTCCCATGACAAATCCATTCGTGTCTGGGATGCTGAGACTGGGGAGATGGTCTCTGGTCCCTTTGAAGGACACACAGATGGAGTCAAGTCTGTTGCAATTTCTCCTGATGGAAAATGGATTGTCTCTGGCTCTCATGACAAATCCATTTGTGTCTGGGATGCTGAGACTGGAGAGATGGTTTCTGGTCCCTTTGAAGGACACACAAATGGAGTCTTGTCTGTTGCATTTTCTCCCAATGGAAAATGGATTGTCTCTGGCTCCCATGACAAATCCATTTGTGTTTGGGATGTTGAGACTGGGGAGATGGTCTCTGGTCCTTTTGAAGGACACACAGATGGAGTCTTGTCTGTTGCATTTTCTCCTGATGGAAAATGGATTGTCTCTGGCTCCAATGACAAATCCATTTGTGTCTGGGATGCTGAGACTGGAGAGATGGTCTCTGGTCCCTTTGAAGGACACACAGATGGAGTCAGGTCTGTTGCAATTTCTCCAGATGGAAGATGGATTGTCTCTGGCTCTTATGACAAATCCATTCGTGTCTGGGATGCTGAGACTGGAGAGATGGTCTCTGGTCCCTTTAAAGGACACACAGATGGGGTCAGGTCTGTTTCATTTTCTCCTGATGGAAAACAGATTGTCTCTGGTTCCAATGACAAATACATTTGTGTCTGGGATGCTGAGACTGGGGAAATGGTATCTGGTCTCTTTGAAGGGCACAAAAATGAAGTCATGTCTGTTGCATTTTCTCCTGATGGAAAATGGATTGTCTCTGGCTCCCTTGACAAATCCATTCATGTCTGGGATGCTGAGACTGGAGAGATGGTCTCTGATCCCTTCAAAGGACACACAGATGGAGTCTTGTCTGTTGCATTTTCTCCTGATGGAAAATGGATTGTCTCTGGCTCCCTTGACAAATCCATTCGTGTCTGGGATGCTGAGACTAGCCAAGTAACAGTATTGGGTACTGGAGGCCATATGAAAGTAATGAATTCTACCAGTAGTATTCATTGCATTTCTTCTGGATGGGTGTGCTACCCACACCTGATCTCAGCACCTCTAGTGCAACCCACATTTTTATTTTGGGTCCCATACTTGAACCGTACAGGTTTATGTGGTATAGACACATTGCTTGTTCTTGGTGCACACCCCACTCGTGTGGACCTCAGTCAATTTGTTCATGATACATCCTGGACATTGTGCTGCTCTTCCCATTAGGATTGTGGGTTGCTGAAATCAGAATCATATTCACCTTATATGCCATGTACAAAAATCACCTATTCACATTTCTATGTCATGTGTTGCAAGTTTTTATAAGTTATCTTACATTTTATGTATTAATTTCAGTATAAAAGCCTTGCCTACATAAATATCCAAATGTCTGATTCTACATGACATATGGGAATCCCATATATTGCAGTTCCCACCGTGTCATGCAACACAACAGGCAACCCAAGGAATATATTGGTATACTGAAATAACACAATTTGTTGGCATTACCCTCATCATGTTGGTCCTGTGACATCTGTATTCATAACACATGAATCTAAACAAACAGCTTGTTTGCTAAGCTCCGCTTATGCTTTGTGGCTTGTGTTTAGGATCAAGTGTTGCCACCAATCTCAACATGATCTGCAAGTCCGGAGGTTTTCGAAGAGAAACCGATAGACTGAAGGACGACATAGTTTGCTATGGCGGAACAGATCCGAAGACCTCGAGATTGATAGCTCTGGCTCTGAAGTTGAAGCGGCCAAACAACGTCTGTACCCGTCGGACTCCGACGGTCAAACGATCATTATTCCACGCTCTTCGATTTCGCCGCATGGAGCTGGCCAATCGCGTTCTGCAACAAAAAGAATATTCATAATTTATACGAAATGTCTCTGCTCCGAATCATCGTCAGACCATTCCTAATATTTACCTCGTCCACAAACGTACCAACCAGACCAGACTTACTAGTCCCAAACCAACTTCCCATTCCCATCAACACTAGCCTTCATTCCCCCGCTAGTTTTCCCGCCCTTCCCCCCTCCGCCGCTCGCAAACTGCTCTAGCATCTTCGTCCGTTCCAGCTCCCTCTTATGTTTTGCCAATGTTGCCAACCGGTCTGCTTCCGCAGATGCTTTGGCAGCTTTCTGGGCTTCCCGTTTCGCAGCGTTTTGGCGCTGACGTTTTGTTTGTTCGGAGGAAGTGGATGATGATGGTGGTTTTTGTTGAGAGGAAGATTGAAATTGCGAAGATGAATTTTGGTTCGGTTCTGTGAAAAGAAGACGTGTTATTCAGTTCTGGGGATGTTTGAAGAAATGATTGGGCTGCAAACGTACTGGAACGACCTCGACCCTTGACAACCCCCCACCCATCGTTATCTTCTCCTTCTCCTTCGCCATCTCCATCGTTCTCATTATCCCCCGCTGCTTCGCGGTCTACACCGACGTCCTCGTAGTCACCCCATGAGAACCCAGATGCAGGTTTCTCATCCGGACGAGGCTGGACGCGCATCACACGGGATATAGCTGGATAATCTGGTGTTTCTAGCATACTATACGACCCGGTAGAATAAGACATACGTTGATGGGAGTAGATAGAACGTAGAGCACATACTCGTCTACAGCAGTTTTCCTCGGTTTCGGCAACAGCTTCTCAGCGAGTGTTCTCCTATTCTCATTGGAACTTCTGGGAGGCACGACATCCTTATCTTCATCCGTTCGTTCCGTAACAGGTGACGACTCTCCAGTTTCAGTTTCCGTAGTAACCGACAAGGACGGCTGAAGTTGATCCCCTGCGGCTTGTTGAGCTTTACGATTGTGGGATTCCACCCGTGTCCAAGATCCGTCGGTAGTGGTGTCGATCAATGGAGCAGATTTAACGGTTGCGGATTTCGACGTCAAAGGTTCGGATGAACGCTTTTGCTTGGGCTTTGACTGTGGGACTGGCGTGGACGATTCCGCGGACGAAGCACCGGCTGTCGTTTGCTTATCCTTACCTTTTCCCTTCTTCTTCCTGGATTTCTTGGGTTGAGAGGCAGACGGCTCGTCAGATGCTATCGACTCTGCATCGAATTGGCCCGGTAAGAAGGTCGGGAAAGCGACAACTACAGTGCCTTGGTCTTTCGATAATGAGTCCGCTTGGAGGGAAGTAGATGGCTTAGAATTCTTCTTCTTTCCCTTCTTGTTCGGTTTTTGCGGAGTCGAATCACGAGGTTTTGCAGCGTGAATGGTTGGGGTTGGGGGGTATAGGTAGTATGCAACACCGCTCAAGAGGACTATGCCGCCCAGAACAGCCTGTGATGAGAGACTGTGGACGTTGCCCATGTACACCGAGACGAAAGAAATAACACGGAAAGTGACACTAGAATGGCTGTCGTCGTGGTCGTGACGTGGAGCTGTGAAGTCGCGTCCTCCGCTATTTGCTCCGGCTTTCGGCAATCGTCACGGTATGACACGTTCCGCTCCGAGTCAAGTCTTGCCATGATGATACATATCAGCGACCATTCTGCACTCAGACTCTACGGCATTGACTCTTGTCGGGAATATTCTACCATCACCTCTGCCAGCACGTGTTGCGTGTATGTAACGTCGACGATACGCAGGAACCTAACGGGCTCGGAATTGCCTACAGTTCGGCTATCAATGTAATATGATCTCCGCCTTGAATTCATTTAGCTATCGTGGCCAAACTTGCAAGCGCAGATCGCTGTATACGAGCGATGTATGATGATGTTCTGGGTGAGTCTGCAGCGGTAGTCAATCTGCGCGAACACTTATATTCATCGAAGGATCAGGTCAAATGCATATTACAAGAAAGCCAGCGTTCCCTTGTATTTTAGCTCGCCAGGTGCCAGTCTGCCCGATTTCTGGTGAAATTAACCATCGATCACATCCAGAGCTCGTTCTCTCTATGATTCGAGTCCAATAGTTGAAATCTATTGCCAGGCGCTCGAGGCTACTGACTTCGTGTGAGACGTCATGGCATAAACTTTTACCGGTTATCAAGTCCACTGCCTTGGATGCCAGATGGAGAAATCCTAAACATCTACAGTCTAGGGTAAAAAATCAGTTCGTGAAAAATATCGCTCCGCTATCGCCGTTTAGCTCCTTCCTGTTAATCAAACCGCACGGGCACTTACGCCTGGTAATCGCATCTCTGACAGGGCGAGAAAACCGGCCTGTCAAATCATATGGATGGGCGCCTATAGATATGGTATAAGGAACTTCTTACTGGGAAAGAGCCATCTTTCTTTTGCCGTGCGGACAAAATCGTGGAGAGTTTGTGTCCAGCTAGACATTCATGGTCAACGATAGCATTATACCTCCAGAGGCCATCTTAAACCCTTACACGCCGTTGGCATTTCTTCCACCAGAATTTGCTAACAACTATGAAATTATACGCTACATGCATGTCGCTACCTTGATGGTGAGTTGATTGATACAATGCAATATAAGAAAATCATTCTCAGCTTGTTCGCTTATAGGCTTATACATGGGATTGGCTCATGTCAATGCCGGAGGAGTATGCGATTGCCCGCGATGTGGGAATTACCGCACCCAATATCGCCTATTTTTTGTCGAGGTCAGTGTTATTCGATGGAAGCACCGTTCGTCAAGTGCTCATTTGGCATATTTATATGGCTAGAGTTGGAACTTTTGGTTCTTGCCTTGGAACCTTCCTCATTAGTAAGTGTATACTATGTATTTTTAAAGTTCGCCGACTGACATATGTCTTGGTCTTGTCATAGTCGTTCCAATAGAAAACTGTGAAATCATCAAATATATCGAAAGTGGATTCGCTGAGATTTCCGTGCCAGCCACGTCACTCCTATTTTTCTTTCGTCTCAAGGCCGTCTACAGGCACTCAAGGATTATTATCGCTATCTTCGGGATATTTTGGCTAGCTATCGCTGGTTTGAGTATTTCTATCATGTTAAGCTTAACGGTTGGTGAGTAATCCCCCCCCCCCGCTGTTATATCGGAGTGACGGTTAATTCGCAGATCGCATACCGCACACACGATACTGTTTCGAAAACCAAGCGCATACATATAACGCGGTTCCAATCCTTTTGACCACTGTGAATGATACTTTTATTTTCCTTGCTATTTCCTATCGCATGGTTTCTTCCGCGATGGTGGAGGGCACTTGGAGAGCACGAACGAAATCGTTCTTCACTGGCGACGGCCTACTCTATCTATCCAAGGCTCTGTTACAAAGCGGACAAGTTTATTATTTG
>KN832977.1:862869-881629 GCA_000827315.1 Piloderma croceum F 1598
CAACCACCTCGGATCCGCGTCATCGCGACGATGGAAATGATCCAAGAGGTCGTTCGTCTAAATTCGGGATCTTTGTTGCGGTAGAGACAAGTACAACAATGGAGTCTAACGATGAGTATCTGGGGAAGTTGACAGGAGATGAGCCGCAACAGGCTCTTTCTCATCGCGTCTGAAGCCAACATGGACCAGTCATCATCTCGTTGGTTTTATAAATTATATGAATTATAATACATTTATGGCTTGGGAATACAAAGCGAGCGAAATATTGCTTTGCTATCGCCCTCTAGCTCCCTCCCGTCAATTCAACCACACAACAGGCTTTTGGAACCCAGAAGACAAGTAGTGAAGATACATGATGTACAAATCGGGAACTTATATAAAGAAACAGTCACGTGTACGTATCAGTCAAATCCCAAGCTGGTCTAAATGGAGTTCCTCGACGTACTACCTCTTTGCCTGGGTTCATTGTTGACAGCCGATGATACACTGCCGGTGGACTTCCAGTTTGCTGTCTTCTCTCAAGATAAACCTACGCTTTCCCATCCGTCAACAAATTGGAGACAATTGGGTGTCCTGTTCGACTTTAGTCATCCGAGATATGGACACAGCATTGCCGTAACTATTGGATTTTTCACCGCGTGTAGCCGCCTACTACTACAGTGTGAGTCCTGATAAGTTGTGATTGCTCTCAGCCGACGATCCTCCTCCATTTGTCCACGTATGTGTCGCCGATATATGTATGAACTCATGCTAACCCAGTGATACTCCATAAAGATGAGAAGGTGTTCTTGCCGATAGTGTGTATGGTTCGGGGAATCTGACGGTACATTTCGATTGCTCGAAATTGGAATGAGTAAGTACTTCCAGGTCAATTTGACATAGGCGCCAGGACACCTAGCCATAATCAACTTACAGTATAATGGCTCTCGGGTCATGCTACAAGAGCATGGCCATTTGGTGATGAGTTCGGGACGTCGGTAATCACATATCTGACAATGCCCCATGGCGGCATAATGAACCTGTCATATCATATTGATGAGCGCCCATAGATACGGTATAAGGAACTTGTGGCTGAGAAAGAACCATACCTCCTTCGCCGTGCGGACACAATCGTGGATCCGAGTTTGTGTCCAGCTAGGCGATAGTCTATCATGGTCAACGATAGCAGTATACCTCCAGAGGCCATCTTAAACCCTTACACGCCGTTGGCATTTCTTCCTCCAGAATTTGCTGGAAATTATGAAATTATACGCTACGTGCATGTCGCTACCTTGGCGGTGAGTTTATTGATACAATGCAATGTCAGAAAATCATTCTCAGTTTGTTCGCTAATAGGCTTATACATGGGATTGGCTCATGTCAATGCCGGAGGAGTATGCGATTGTCCGCAATATGGGAATTACCGCACCCAATATCGTCTATTTTTTGTCGAGGTCAGTGTTATTCGATGAAAGCACTGTTCTTCAAGTGATCATTTGACATATGTATATGGCTAGAGTCGGAACTTTTGGTTCTGGCATTGGAACCTTCCTCATTGGTAAGTGTATACCATGTATTCTTAAGCTCGACTAACTGATAAATGTTGTGTCATAGTCGCCCCGATAGACAATTGTGAAATATTGAAATATGTCCAAGGGGGATTTGGTGAGATTGGCATCCCAGCCACTTCACTCCTATTTTTCTTTCGCATCAGAGCCGTCTACAGGCACTCAAGGATTATCACCACCATCTTCGGAATATTTTGGCTAGCTATCGCTGGTCTGAGTATTTTCATCATGTTGAGCATAACGAGTAGTGAGTAAATTCTGTTTTGATCCTATGATATCCCAATAATAATTAATTCGCAGATCGCATACCATACACACGATACTGTGTCGAAGACATCACGCACACATACACCGCAGTTCCAATTCTTTTAACCGCTGTGAATGATACTTTTGTTTTCCTTGCTATTTCCTATCGCATGGTTTCTTCCGCGATGGTGGAGAGCACTTGGAGAGCACGAACGAAATCGTTCTTCACTGGCGACGGCCTACTCTATCTATCCAAGGCTCTGTTACAAAGCGGACAAGTTTATTATTTGTTAGTTTTTTGGTTGCATCTACATCAACACATTTGCTGGTCTAACGTATATGCTAGCGTTACCATAGGAACAGCCATCTCCGCTTCAGTTCTCATTCTTTGTGGGAACATCCCTGAGGCACGCCCTATACTCGCCACACCGTACTTTGCACTAGGAAGCGCGATGGCATGTCGTGTATTCCGAATCGTTATCTTCGGAGTCATGAAAGACACGCAGATGGACACTTTAGATATCGTGAATTTCTATCGTTCAACCACCTCGGATCCGCGTCATCGCGACGATGGAAATGATCAACGAGGTCGTTCGTCTAAATTCGAGATCTTTGTTGCGGTAGAGGCAAGTACAACAATGGAGTCTAACGACGAAGTTGACAGGAGATGAGCCGCAACAGGCTCTTTCTCATCGCGTTTGAAGCCAACATGGACCAGTCATCATCTCGTTGGGTTTTATATAAATTATATGAATTATAATACATTTACGGCTTAGGAATACAAAGGGACATTCCGATTCAGCCATTTGCGCGATGCAGTCTATCCACAATATAGTGCGGATACGTTATACTCAAAGCTAGATCGTCAAGCTGTCTGCTGTCATCAGTCATTCGCTCTGGCGGAAAAGAACATACGCTGTGTATTGCAATGACGGGCCCAGATCAGCAGCAAATATTGGCAGTACGCCGCATACAGCACATCTTTTAATTGATTTTAAGGCCCATTATACCAGCCTAACATATGGATCGCCCATATGATATCTTTGCCAGTCAGGCTCAGTCCAGCATAATTGCTCAGTGATGTCGAGCTTTGGCGTTTCTCGCGAACAGATGTTTCTTCTAGCCCTGTTCTGGATCATCGTGACGAGAATACGTGTATGACGGCTCCGTGCTCTTTCGGGAGAGTCCCCAGGAGGCGTCCGTGAGCGCATTGACACTACTGTGGCTCGTTTCCACCGATGCTTGTGTCCGGGTTAATTGTGTTCGGGGATCAGAATTTCTATATGGATACACACTTGTAACCCTGGTCCCCACCTTATAGCCTTTTCATCATCTTCTGCTAGTGCGCCTTCTTTGGGTCCTTTTCTGCTTTCCGCACTGTCACCCGTACTAGGCCAGTCAGTTACTAAGGCATACGGTGTGGCCCCGTCAGTCTGGAGCTAGGAACTCAGCAAGCTTGCTGTTCTGAGCATCCTCGTCAATACAAAGCTTCGAGTTCTTGCCGAATGCTTCGAAGAACTCTTGGGAGTTGTCCCTGTCCTCGGCAATCTCGCCGAAGGCGATGCTTTTGAGGATTACCCTGAGGATAATTCTCTGTTGGAGAGTGTCACACGGGACATGTTGAGACAGGGATCCTCAAAGTTTACGATGAAGTTGAAGAATTCAGGAAGGGAGTTCGCTTGTGGTTACCTAATCGTCAACTAACCGAGGGAGTAACAATGTTGTAGTATGCGTGGAGGAGTGACTTGCTGTAGTTTCCAGGTTCGCGCCCGGTGTGTACGAGATGCCTATGACCAGGTCCAGACGCCGCCACATTTATGAGCCTCTTTCGGAGCATACTACTGATTGGGGTCGACCTCCGAGGCGATCCGACGTCGACGTCTCCACTTATCTGATCGATGATCGAGGAGCGCTTAACAATCGCACTCGGACCACACTACTACATTAACTTGATCCGAGAGCCACGGATGCATGAGCTTGACTGCTGTGTCATAGCTCGAACACAGCTAGCTGCCAAAGAGATACAGGGAACGCAGGTAGTGTCTTATGATATACCTAGGTCAAATTATTAATTCGGTCGGACACTGACCCGTCAGGCCGATACCGCATGCCAGTACAGCTACATTTCAACCGAACAGTGATCAGATCATCAGATTGAAGACCCTTAGGGCAGGTTGATGTGTGTTTCCTTCACACTTTGATCTCTGAACTGCTTTGCCTGATATGCATGTCACAGCACCATGGATGAGTACCACGCCATACGTACCTTCCTCTTCACGCCGCTCACAACCTCCCGGGCTCAATTTCAAGCCAACTTCTATCCCATCTTCTATCAACCGAGAACCTGATCGACCTGCTTCCTATTTCCAATTACATTGCTGTTTGGCTGGTTAGTAGCTCCGTTATAAATACCACTGCTGATTAACGAAGAACACCTCCCTCTCCCGTTCCCTTCGCATTTCTGCAGGTGCACTGGTATGCTCGTGTGGGTGCCCGGTTTACAATAAGTCACCATGGCAAACAATACCGCGATACCTCCCGATGCTATCTTGAACCCCTACACACCGTTGGCGTTTATGCTTCCAGATGTTGCCGACCAATACCAGGTTATGTTATATGTTTATGTTGCTACATTCGCGGTTAGTTTGATACAACGTCAAACAATAATCAAACTCACTTCGTACACCTACAGGCCTATACGTGGGATTGGCTCATGTCGATTCCGGAAGAATACACATTTGTCCGCAAAGCGGGATTCAACGCGCCTAATGCCGCGTATTTCTTATCAAGGTCAGTGATTCGCACTCAAGGCTGTTTCTTCAGCCGCTCATCATCGACCCAGATTCGGAACATTTTGTTCATGCCTCACAAATACTATTAGAAGTGAAGATTTATTATATAGTCGCGTGATCGATTAACTGACATCATGGTAGTCGCACCCATAGACAACTGTAACGCTCTGAAATACGTTGAGGGGGTATTCATCGAGATCGCCATACCAGCCACCTCGCTTCTATTTCTATTTCGTGTAAAGGCCATTTACAATCACTCCAAGATTATCACAGCCTTCTTCGGTTTTTTATGGATAGCAATTGCAGGCCTGAGCATATTAATCATGCTAGGAATAACTAGAGGTTCGTTCATAGCTAATTCCCCCCAACATATCGTTTGATGATAATCGCTCCGTAGATCATATACCATACACGCGGCGCTGCACTGAAGGCCTTGCACATACGTACACCATGGTCCCAATTATTCTGACCGCCGTATACGATACCCTCATCTTCATCGCTATTTCGTACCGTATGATTTCCCTCTCAATGTTGGATGGTCCATGGAGTGCACGAGTCAAGTCGTTTTTCACCGGCAAAGGCCTACACTATTTGTCTAGGGCAATGTTACAAAGCGGACAAGCTTACTACTTGTCAGTTGCCATTTGTTCCATTTTCACTGATAAATAGCAGCCTGAACTTGTACCACAGCATCACTATAGGAGTGGCTATCGCCTCAACAGCCCTCATCCTCGCTCCCTCCGTTCCAAGTGAAATAAAGCCTATACTCGGTTCGACGTACTTCGCACTAGCGAGCTCTATGGCGTGCCGCGTGTTCCGTGCTCTTCTCCTTGGAACCATCAAAGACCCACATATGAACGTCGCTCGTCCGGCTGCTATCAATCCTAAAAATAGTGCCGACAATGGCACCACGTCGAAACGCGACAAGACCTGTCTTTCGAGTTTGGTAATCAACGTAGAGGTTGAGATGGATACAAGAGCTGACTCTTACGACGGGCATACATGCTGGGACGGGCAAAGTTCCAAGGGAGACGATAAGCGGCACGATCCTTCAGATCAAGTATAATATCGATGTTGGATTTTAATCAGTTCGTTGTGACAGATACTGTTGACTACAAGGAACCTCTACTTATGAGCTTTATTAACAATCAACTCCGTATATAGTATAACCATTATTATTGATTCCAACATTCTGAACCATCATTAACTGCGAGCAGACTGACCGTCTTCTCATCAAGCAATGCAGATGGTTCGGGAACCGTGCTGGACTTCTCGATCTTCCGATATTTTGATAAATTTCATACTCTGATGGTCTTTGTTGACGAAGTCCAGCCGTGTTTATAACGGGCAATACGGGCGGGCATTCAAGTTAGTATCTTCGTTATTTTTTGGCTAGTCCAACGTCCCGATAGATATTCTGAAAATATATAAACGCCGCGGCCTCTAACGTCACTCAAGGGCAGATTAAACTCATATTCGTTTTGATCGATTCTCACGTCTCTTCCAGCTGAGCTTTACTCTGAACGAGAGCGGGTCTAACCTTTGCTAGCTATGCGGATAATATAGATTCGGGATTGTCATGCATGTAACGACTTAATGTCGGTAGCAAAGGTAGTCTCCATGAGTCAGCCTAAACATTCGATGTCTTTTTAGAGGGAGGAAAGAGCATAAGAACTTTGCGGGAACAGTTACATGTACAACTTGTCCAACTTGGCAGTGGCGGTGCCCGTAAGGTGACGATATTGAATGACTACTACATAGTACATTCCAACTAAATTCCAACATCAATAAATCCATCGATACTGCCTTTGCTCATCTCGCCGAAGCTGGACGCTTAAGCTCTCGAGATATTCGTCTGTGGTTGGACCGACGGAGGAACTGCAAAGCTGGTCCTCTAACCATGCCACCATTCCTGCATACCTCTGACGATATCTCGAAACGTCTGGAGGTTCGTGTTGGATGACCGCCCTTATGCACGTATAGAATTCCGTCCATTTAGAAAAGTTGATCGTGCGGACACCATTGGTATTCACCACATAATTTTCTTGGGGAAACACGGTACGCATGTAGTCCACATAGGCGACTTTATTTCCAAAATTAACTGTGGTTCTTGTGTTGAGTAAGGGACGTACTTACCCAAGAAAGGGATGCAAGGCAGATTACGGGAATTCCTCAAGGTCGCTACATATGCTCTGTGATTATCACATGGGTCAAGTAATGCTTCCATCTCCTTTATCATTTGTTTAAGTATACTCGGCAGTTGGTTATATGTGAGTTCTAGACGAGTGATGGTGATTGACCGTAAAGCAGTGACAATTGCTGTCATGGACGCGAAATTGCGCAATTTGCGAGACTCCTGCGAATGAAATAATCAGTTTAGGCGATAAGAACCGCAACAAAGTGTCCTCGTTACCTCTGCAGTGTATATAAGGAATTTTAGAACACTGCTTCTAGCATCGAGGTCCTTGGCGGAAACAACAGCCCGCTTTACCCAATTGACAATGATGTCATTTATTTCACGTGCAGCTTTAACCTTGTTATGCCCTGGTTGATTTTTAAAATAGGATATATAGTCGGACGGACGAATGTGGGTAAGCTTGTCTCTTGCCAGTATGAGGAAAGCAATCGCGAGGTCTCGTGGTTTAGTAGGTTTTATACATCCTTGTAAAATTTTGGCATGGGATAATGGCAGAGAGATCGGCTAGATATGGGCGAAAGTGAGACGATATCAAATGTTGACGGTGGCACTGAAAACCTACACGTTTCGTTGCGGCCGAATGTAGTTCTTCAGCTAATTTTGTCATCGTATCTGAACCCCGGATAGACATAGCGAACTGCTTTATTTGAGCCAAAGCATTGGCATCGACTTCGAAATACGTGCCCCTAACCCAGTGTTTCATGAAAGTAATTATGCTATACTTTCAGTCAGCCAATAAGCCTTGATTTGCGACTAAAATCCCTTACGTCATGCGTAAGCCAGTATGGTTCTGCGGATTGGCCACGTTTGAATCGCCAAATCGACGAACAAGGCTCTTGAGTACATCATCGGCTGTGGCGAAAACGGTGTATGTTGCGAAGAAAATGTCCCAATATTCATTCGCCGCTAAGGAGTATTGATCATCAGCAAGATAGATAGCAGGTTTGTAGACTAATTGGCCCACAGGAGAAGTCAGTGATCAAATTCTCGATGAGACTTTCCAATGAAACAAGTTCAATGGGGCCACTTTGAGCCTGGGAGACTTGTTGTAGATCAGGGATGTTGGACAGCATTGAAGCACCAGACCCGATTTTGGCTCTGAATAAGTGTTCCGTTTCACCCCTACCAATTATACCGGAGACACCGCGATTTTCTGATAGAGTAGGCGACATCGAACTGATTGGAGCAGAGCCAACTGCGTATGATGATGACTCGCTAATAGCAGTTTGTCCTGAGGGAGATCGCAGGAACTGTCTGACTACTTCGACAAGTCTAGACAAAGAAATACGGCGCTGAGGATTAGTTATGGCCCTCAAAGCTACTCGCAGCGTTTGATGAGGCGCATTAGTCCCATCATTAAAGAGGTTTGTGAATTCAGCAGCACGAAGGAACGAGCCGCTTGCCCAGTTGACGAGTGTATCGACTTCCGAGTTCAACGGCCATGGCCACGATATCTCTCTCATGCACCATTGATTCTCGCCGTAAATTGTTGAGAACCGCGACTGAAAAAATTTACGAATATCGTTACTGGCGTCGAAATTTTGTAGATCCAAGAGATAAACGATCGACTGAGCTGCATGACCCTCGAGTCGCCTACGGAGGTGATACTCGACTCGACTGGTTAGGAGAACTCGGAAGGGGAATGCATGGTTCGCCCGACATGCATCTATAACGACCTCCAGGAATTCAGCCATCAACTCTTTGTCGCCGCACTCATCTAGAGCATCAATTATAACTACCGTGGGCGCCCTTGGCGGGTTTTCCATCTCCAGAATGGGCTCGAGCATCAGTTTCTTGAACTGGTGGCTAAGTGCCCTTTGGGAAATAGATGGATCGGTTCCGAGAAGGTTTTGAAGTAATGGTTTCGTGGCTGGGACAGATATCGAAAGCTGATAAGCAAGCGTGGACACGAGGGGTGCAATTGTGCTTCGATTTTCTGCTCCTCGAAAGAAAAAGAAACTGGCGGCCAGTCGTTTTCTGGACTGGCAATATTCACCAATTGTCTGTGCCACTGCTGACTTTCCAGATCCAGCCGGACCATGGAGCCAACAAATCGGAAGGGCGGGGTCTGTGTCTATCCATCGCTTAATCCTTGCGATGAGCACCTGACGGGTGCCATCAAGGCATCTGGCAATTGGTCCGTTACGATCACATCCAGCGTTAGCGGGAGCAAGTAATCTATAGAAATCTAAGGGAGTACGAATAACGTTGAGCTTATATAGCATAATAAAAACACGACTGTGTCACACCTGCCATGTTGGTGCAATATCTTGAGTTAATATTAAACTGGTGACCACCAATGTTATTAAAGGTGCTGCCACTAATGTTCGCGGTATTTAAATTCCTTGACAACATCGCAGAGCATAAGATTAGAACCAAAGGGCATCGATCCGTGATAACGACATGACTCACTCCTCAAATAGTATCCCGCTATTGAACAATGTTATTTCGGCGACTGCCATGCCTGACCCAATTTTGGGTCAGGCTCATGTCAGGCTACTGTCAAATGGTAGTCTCGACAGTTTTGAAATACAGCTGATGCTATAAAAAAGCCCGAGCCCTTTCCATATTGTGGTGAGCACAGGTATATGATATCTTCGTATTTATGTCAGCGAAGTCTGAGATCTGAGGTCCGGCCCTCAGAGGATATGATTAAAAGGCCCAGGATTTCCATCTGAAGCCGTTCTCAATCGTCGTTCTCCTGCTTACAACACTCATCGCATCTGTATCCGATGCCCTTTGCATTCTTGGTCTGTCAGAGCGCAGTCAACACTTTACCCCATTCATCGGAGGCAGATCCGCTCTGTCGGTTAGTTTAGCTTTTGGGATCAATAGCCTGCCAAGTCAAACTTTGACACCTGCCCTTTGTTCAAATATGGACTGGCATCAAGGGATGACAAGACCTATGGCCTATGACGTAAATGTCATCACAGCCCATGTCCGTCTCCTGTTTCAGCTTCTGCACTCACGCATTAGTCGTGATCGATATTCAGTGAATGGCTAATGCCGATGTATGGCGTACTTGCTTACCATGGTGTCTTTTGAATACTCTCATCAATTCACAGACCTCCGCACGCTTTCGCACTCGCATTCAGAGCACCCGATCATGTCGTCTTCCAATACTTCTACCATGTGTCAATCGAATTGAAGAGTAGGCAGCAGGACGGCATTAGTATCGGAATGGGGGTCGGTAAAACGGGTAGTGGGATCGGTCAGGAGTCGAAGATGTGGAGGTAACCAGAGGACGGGGTAAACTGAAATCAAAATAGAAGTGCTGAACAATAATTGATGGTGTCAAAAGGAAATGCGTCCGTTTACCTTCGCCCTTTTCGGTTCGTTTGACCGGTCGTGAGACCTGAGATTGATATGTCAATTTATACAGTGCACAGACGAACAGAAAGAAAGCCATCTGCTCTGGATATCAATTCTGGAAGCGGAAATCATGAGGCTGATGCATCTGAGTAAACTGTTTATACATCAGAAGGTAGCAAATCCGTTGTCCTGGGTAACAGCCTCAGTGACATCCGTTGCCCTTGTGAATTTTCCGCCAGAATTCCTGTGATATCTGGCGTGAGCCCCGACCTCCCCCCTTGGGACCTCAACAGCTTTGAGTGTGTAAAGACGAGGAGAAGAACATTGAGAGTGCCGGAGAGACTGTAGATAAATTCCGTTACGAATGTTGCGGTTGCCAAGTGGGGCAGAGTATTGCCAAAACCTGATCTCCAACGGACCACACTGACTGGGAGGGTGATCGCTGCGAAAACAAGGGGGTAGCTGCAATGAGAAAAGTCAGGTCCCAGATGAAAATGTACAAGAGAGAAAGAGAAATAGCGAACGCAAGCATCTCGATAGACCTCCGCCGCCAATCATCAGGGTCATTGATTTGGATCTGCACCCGGCTTTCGCCTCTCTCTATCTTAAATCTCCACCAGTGCGTTTCGTCGATCGTGATATTACCTCGGGCCAAGAGAAACAAGGGTGTGTAGGCGAGAAAGGATCCGAACACCGTGACCCAAACCCAGATGTATTGACCAGCATATTGTTCTGCTTTGTGCTGGTTGCTGATCCAACACCAAAACTGTCACAAAAACATGATAAATGCGAGACCTGCCCAAAATTTGAAGGTGGAATGACTTACTCCGACAGGCTGTTCATAGAAGGTGAAACCGTGGGTATGAACAGACACGCTGATAGCTACGAAGAGGGTGATAAAGAGCCAGGTGAGACTAACCACGGCACAGGTGATTATATGCTCGTATTTCAATGGCTGGTCATTCCGACTTCGTCGCATGACAACCACAAATATGTGGATTGCGATGGTCTTAGATAGCAAACATTAAGCTGGGTTAATTATGGTTGAAATACGTATTTATACGCACGAGAGTGGTCAATGCAGATCCCGTTTCTCCTAGCTGTTGGATTACACCTGGGAAAAACAGGTTTGGTGGTATTCAAATGATTTTATGGAAAATACGCTAGATTTACCTTGTGCGGTGCAAAACCCACCCGTCTGGACTTTTCCTTGATAAATCCATTTGATGTCTGTAACCCTTCCGAGCGACATGATGACATCGAATGTAAACAGAGAAAGCTGTTGTCTTTAATATCACTCACTTTGCCTTTTATACCGACAATAAATCATCAGCTCACTATATATATGTGTGTCGGACGTTCAATTAACTGGCCCTTTTGAAAAGCCCTGTACTATTCGGAGATTGCAGTGGTGAGTTTGGGAGAGAGGTCATGAAACTCATTCATTCGTACTCACGAAAATCACTATGAATACTCCCAGCAAGGCAATCAGGGAAATGAATCCGGATTCTGTGACCAAGGTAAGGCCTATGCTGTCGCCCCGTGTTAAGCAGACGATACTGGTCCCGCCAGTGTTTTGAAACAAAGCCTGTTCCTCAACAGTGCACGTTCCGCTATCTATCGACATGGGAGCGTTACAGTGTCTTTTGGTCGAGATTTGGTATCGGCTACTTTTGCCCGGGGATAAGTACGTGTGGCACTGGTGATGACCAAGGAATGGAATGCAAACTTGCCGTTCTGTGCCTTTTTGTGTCAGACGACACATGTCCCATTCATGGAAGCTTGTGAGTAGGTACGTACAGCATCCCGACCTATATAGGCTCGGAACAAGCCGTTGATTCAGTAAGACCGTCGGACGTCTGTAGTATGCAGTTGCATATGACTCTGGAGTATAGTTCATCCTAAGCTAAATGGAGTTTTTGGGTCGCTCTGTAACATGCTGAAATAGGGATAAGGGCTACAAAAGGCCCCTTCATCCCACAAACAAAACGAGACAACACAATTGAATGAATTGAATGAAGGCGTCGAAAAGCATTGTCGTCTGAATCCATGGAGACGTTGGATATCATAGGATACTAGCAGCCTTCTGGGGATATAGGGGATCTAGGTTCGTGTTTCGTTGTACGCCCAAGTAGTCAGGGGGATAAGACGTGTGGTTTTGGATGAGAGTCTGAATGGGCAAGCCTGTGGTGCCAATTCCCGGTGTGACAGCGATGTGACGACGTGTTACGAAATCCTCCTCGCCACGCGAGCGTCCCATATTGAGCTGACGGCCATCGACAGTCTCGTTAATGCGGATACTCTCATGGAACATCGTATGTCTCTCCCAAATATCTCAGATTCAACAATTACTGATATGAATTCACCAGAATGGCATTCGCACCCTCCCCCAATACCACCCGTACGGAATATTGTAAATTTAACAGACAGATTGCATACTAAAGAGTGAAATAGATGGAATACACTCAAGACTGGGGACGCGATCCTTGATGAGCTCAAAGCTGATATTATTTGTTTCCAAGGTCAGTTACATTGCCTTTGCTCGTGACGCGTCTTACGCCGACCCCAGAAATGAAAACCACGCGCCTCTCGCTGCCACGCACCCTCGCCGTTCCATCCACCTACGACTCCTTCTTCTCCTTCCCCACAAACAAAACCGGCTACTCCGGCGTCGGCACCTATACCGGCACCCTCACCGCCCGCCCACTCAAAGCTGAAGAAGGCCTAACGGGGCTACCCCGGAACGGCGGCGGCGACGAGAGGATCTCCCAGGTGTATCCCCGAGCAGACGACCTCGCCCCTTCCTTCTTCCCAGACGAAGAAGGCAACACCCCCTCGGACCTAGGTGTCCTAGACACAGAAGGCCGCTGCCTAACCCTCGACTTTGGCCTATTCGTCTTAATCAACACCTATTGCCCAAACGAAACCTCCGATGCTCGCCTGCCGTACAAGATGAACTACCACCTTCTCCTCCAATCGCGCGTGGAGCAGCTTATTAGGGAGGGGAGGGAGGTGATAGTGCTTGGGGATTTGAATGTGTGTGTTGGGTTTTTGGACCATTGTGATGGGCATTTGGAGAGTGTTAGAGAGGGATTTTGGGAACATCCTGCGAGGGCATGGGCAAAGGGTTTGTTTGGGGAGGGAGGGGTTTTGGTTGATGTTGTTAGGATGTTTTGGCCTGATCGGAAAGCTATGTTCGTATTGCGTTTCTTTTATGCCGTTTCGATACTAACGTATATATGTTCTATCGCAGGTACACATGTATGTCTCTCTTCCTTCTCCCTCCCTAAAACAGTAGCTAACTCCCATTTATAGGTTGGAACACACGCATATCCGCACGCGAATCAAACTACGGTACACGCGTAGACTACATCCTCGTAACGCGTGGTCTCCTACCATGGATAAAAGCAGCCGATATCGAGCCGTCAGTTAAAGGCTCTGATCATTGTCCAATTTGGGTGGATTTGAGGGAAGAAGTCGAGTTAGGAGGTCGAGTGGAGAGGTTGAGGGATGTTATGTTTTGTAACGGTGTGGAGGACGGGTGTGTGGGGAGGGAACCGCCGAGGTTGGCGGCGAGGTATTGGGAGGAGTATTCCGGGAGACAGACGTTGCTTTCTACGTTCTTTGGGAAGGGGGGTAGTGCGGGTGGGAATAAGGATGTCGCCTCTCCATTTTCGAAAGTTGATGCGGGGAAGACGAAGTGTGATGTTGGTGATATGGAGGTGTCTGTTGGGGAGTTATCGAATACTCTAGCGCCCACGCCCCCCAATCCGAACACAGACCGAGAACGAGAGCCTACCCAACCTCCTCCCTCAGCTCCCTCCACGCCACCACAGCCACCACCATCATCCATACCGCCCACCTTCTCATCCCCAGCACCATCACCTGCACCTGTACCAACGTCTCAACAGCCCCCAACCACCCACCCCCGAGCCCCATCACTAGCCCAATACCCACACGAACCAAAGAAACGTAAACAGCCCGACGAACCCTCTTCTTCTAAATCCAAAAAGAAGAAAGCAGGACAAAAACCGAAGCAGACGAAGTTATCCACGTTCTTCGTTCAGCCTTCTACCTCATCTACTGGGTCCAGTTCAGGTCCGAATCAGACCCAACCCTCGAAAGATGAAGAACAAGAACAGCTAGAAGCGGATTATAAACTCGCCCTCGAACTCTCCGCATCGCAACAGGATCTACTCTCTCAAGCCCACCCAACCCCCGCGCCCAAACAAAACACCAACCAAGCCCAAGCCTGGTCCCACCTGCTCTCCCCACTCCAACCCCCCCTGTGCTTCATTCACAAAGAACCAACAAAAGAGCTAACAGTGACTAAACCAGGCCCGAACAAGGGGAAGAATTTCTTTATTTGTTCGAGGCCTGTTGGGCCTGGGTATGATCGGGGGAGGGGGGAGAGGTTGAGGGAGGAGGTTAATCATTTGTTTAGGTGTGGGTTTTTTAGGTGGGGGAGTGAGGTTCGGAGGGATGCTTTGAGGGAGGGTGCGGGTGCGGGTGCGAGAGGTTGATTGCGTTTTGGAAATTGTATTATGTGTACTGATACATACATATAGATTATATTGTAGCATTATTTGTATACCTCGTTATAGGCACTGACATGATAATCTAATAAATGCCCGCCTTGCCCGCCCCCAGCGCTAAAAATCATCGAGTGGTTTCTGCTGACTACGATTATTGTACGAAGTCCGAAAAACAAGCGGTGTCCACATGCAACCATGTGCGCGTACAGATCGTTAAAAAATCACAGCCTTAATAAGTTACTGATGCGGGGTATACACGGATCAGTCGATGATCCCGCCGCTCTCCCCTCCCTATTCTGGGTGTTATACCCTACGGGAAGCATCGTATCCGGGAATATAATCCCCAATAGAGCTACGTTCCCAAAATGTATACCCAACATCAGATTCTACCCTGGTAGATTTCTCGACGGCAACGTTGATCTTCAAATCGGGTGAGAGACGTGGTCGTCCAGGTCCGGGTATGATAGAAGAGTCGGAGCAGTCTTCTCCATCTTTGTGGTCGTCATGGGCATGGGAATGTAAATGATGACGATGATGGTTGTTGTTGTTGGTGGCCACACGAAAAACGGATGAGATCCGCGTGTTGTTTACTTGTGGTTCTGTGATGTGTCCGAGGAGGATTGCACGGTATACGCGGCATGCCATCGCACTCGCTACTGCGAAGTACGTCGACCCTAGGATAGGCTTCATCGTCCCAGGAATGCTGGGAGAAGCCATGAGAGCCGTCGAGGCGATAGCAACTCCTATAGTTACGCTTGTAGATCCCGATCAGACCGCTATTTAATTTTAACAAAAAGAAAGAATAGAACTGACAAATAATATGCTTGTCCGCTTTGCAACACAGACCTGGACAGCTGGTGGAGGCCTTTACCTGTGAAGAATGATTTGGCCCGTGCGCTCCAGGTGCCGCCCACCATGGAGAGAGAGAGCATGCGATATGAGATTGCGAAGAAGATGAGGGTATCGTTCGCCGCGGAGAGGATGATGGGGATTGCTGTGGTTGGGTGTGCCAGGCCTGCGGTGCAGAGCCGCGTGTATGGTATACGATCTGCCGGATGGTTCACATACAAACACTGTTTGCAGAAAAGGTAGAAAGAAATATGTACCTTTTGTTATTCCTAGCATGACCAGGATGCTCAGACCTGCGAGAGCAATCCATATAAACCCAAAAACTGCGGTGACAACTCTTGAGTTGTTGTAGATGGCTCGTACGCGAAAGAAAAATAGAAGTGAAGTGGACGGTATGGCAATCTCGGCGAATACACCCTCGACATATTTGAGAGCGTTACAGTTGTCTATTGGAGCGACTACATGCCATGCATATGAGTGGGTGTATTAGGAAGCTATATGATCGATAGTTACTTCTGATAGTGGTTGAGAGCACAGAACCAAAAGTCCCAAATCTATTGCCATTAATTAGAAAGCGAAGAATAAGTCGCCAGCACAAATCACAGACCTCGATAAGAAATACGCAATATTAGGCGCTTTGAATCCCACTTTCCGAACGGCTGCATACTCTTCCGGAATTGACATAAGCCAATCCCATGCGTAAGCCTGTAAATATACGGGGTTCAGATCATATCCGGCTTGACATTGTATTTGAACTAACCGCAAATGTAGCGACGTATACATAACACACTACCTGGTATTGTTCGGCAACATCGGGAGGCATAAAGGCCAGCGGCGTGTAAGGGTTCAGGATGGCATCTGGCGGTATGGTGCTATTGCTGGCCATGGTGACTTATTTTTAAACCTGAACGGTGAGGGGGGTACACCAGTGCACCTGCAGAATGCGAAAGGGATGGGAGGTATTCGCAGGCCGACCGGATATATTATGGCGGGACCGATCAGCGAAACGTCAACCTGATTTGAAATTGGAATCAGTACGATCAAGTTCTCGGCTGTAGGACGCTTGGGTTATAACCGAGCCTCGGTACGGCAACAGAAAATGATAATAGAAACCGCGAAGCTCCGTATAGGTTTATGTGTCGTCAAAATCACGGTCAAAGCTGGGCTGGCAGTGTCGTCTGAACAAATTCGTGCGATTGTCCAGCGAGATCCAGTAGTCAAGGCAAATCCAAAGGGCAGAGTATGGGCCAGCACAAGCTGCATATCAAGCTATTCAGCTTCTTCGATGCGACGGATGATTGATGGCTGTTATGCTCCAAAAACGGACATCCTCGTCCTTATTAAGCGCTTAAGACTAGACAGTTCATCAACGAACGGGTCATTGTTTCCTTTTTCAGCGGTGTTGCGAGGCGTCATATGAAGGGCTGATTTGGACGAAACTCCCAGACTCGGATCCATGTAGACGCGGTTGAAAGCCCCATTCTGGTTCTGTGCTCATTTCTGTCCATGAAAACTTGCTTGGCGAGGAGGATGCGGCAAGATGCGGTGGGAAATTTCGTGCCAGGTGAGTTCTGTTATTTCACGGTTGTAGCTGCATGTCCGCATTAGATTCACCCGGATCGGTGGAGAAACAATAAAATTTCAGATTCGCGCAAATGAAAATAAATGGGTCCAGATCCGCTCGGATCTGCCAGAAACAACCGTCAATTTTGTCAAAAGTGAGTTTATACAACCCCATCTTATATTTTGTCCAATACTGTCCCTTTGTAGTTAGTAGTGGGAATTCCACATGGTCTGACACCCGTGCGTTGCCCCAAGATCCCGCTCGAGTTATTGAGATAGCGTGTTACGGTGTCACGTGTGACCCTCTGTAAAAGTGGAAAGTCAAGTGCAGTCAACTGAATGCAGAAAAATGGGAATTTAGTCAAGTCCCTTGACATTCAGTAAACTGTTTCTTGACTTTTGGAGTCATTTGTGTGGGAAATATTCTTAAACGACTTGACCAATACTCGACGCAAGATCAACTAAATTCCATTTTGTGAACATTCACCTGGCTTAACTGGACTGAAACAAGACCAAAGCCTGACTTTTCACTTTTACAGAGTGTGACCAGCACCAATCTACCACCCAAACTGACTGATCATTGTGTTAGCCTGGAACAAAATCAGGAGGAGCTCGGTTGATATCAACAAACCGATTGGTTATATTGATTTGGAGTTCATTGCAAGTGCATGTGCTACTAGAGCGCTGGGGTTGAGTCTATCCGTGAGAACTTCTCGAATGCAACTATCCGCATAAGGTCATACGATCACCGCGTTCAAATGTGGTATTCTGAAGCTCAACATACCTATATAAGACTTGAGTCTTGTGTAATTTTCGGTCCCTATTTCATTCTTCCCGTTTACCGTCTCCAACTCCCTACTAATTTATTCAAGTCTATCAACCTTTAACCACTCACACCATCGCATACCTCAACTATCCCGGGTCAACCACTGGCATGCGGAGGCGCAGGTTCAAAGCACGAAGGGCACTGATGGTGGATCGGTACGGTGGGGGAGACGTGGTGGTCGTGATGCAAGAGCCAACTACGGTACACGAGACTACATACGGAACCTCCGAGACCCGATCCATGACCCTAGCTGGTGTCGTCTTCTTAATACAGGGTCTTGCAAAATAACGTGCACTTTTCACATTGAGAATTTTTGTTTGGTTGTGTTTAGCTCGTGACGCTGTCACCCTCGAGCTCCGCGGCATCCCATCCCCATGGCTCCTCCCATTTCCCTCGAACTTCGGCAATGTATCATAGCCTGGAGGCATGAACTCAATATGCCTATAGCCGATATTGTGCACCTGTCGAAGCGAAGCAAACGTGCCGTGCAAAATGTCCTAGCAACCTATCGTGACTATGGCCAACCTATTAACCTGTTTACTCGTCCTCGCGGTCGTAAACGCATCCTGGAACGAGATGACCTCAACTATCTTGAGGGGATAATCACAGCTGAACCTGCTTTGTACCTTGACGAGATACAGGACAAGTTGCACGAAATACGAGACGTCGAAGTCTCGCTTGCCACACTTTTGCGAACCCTCGCACGTCTTGCTGTCACTCACAAACACATTGCAAAGGAGGCCTCGGAGCGTAACGAGCTTCTGCGTGCAACATGGCAGGTGGTCATGGGACAGTACGAGCCTAGGCAGATCGTATGCATTGACGAGGCTGGTGTGGATGATCATACCAACATTCGTAGATCAGGTTGGGCGCCTCTTGGTCAAGCATGTGTA